>JAXQQM020060061.1:0-45414 GCA_034641835.2 Pinus albicaulis
CAGATAGAGTACCGACGTTCATTTTTCCAAATACAAATTAAAGTACCCAAAATCCTTGAACAGAGAAAAACGCTAATCATGTGAGGAGTGTGATATGTCCAAAATATAAAAAGACCATCAGACCATATCAATAAACCAGCAACATAGACCAGCATCGCTAGTTTTGAAGGCAGAGTGATAAACATTAATCATTTTTTTTTCACAAGAAAAAACGTTGTTTTGAATATATTATATGAAGTAAAACAGTCCATGAAGTCATTACATTTTCACATCTGAAGATTGGAACCCAAATATCCATCCAGAAATGTGGAAGTCCCACCCCAGACAGTGATAGAAAAATACCCTATGTCACATACAGGGACTTGATATAAAACCCAGTAACGGTCCACATGGAGATTATCGACAATTTGAGAAAGCATCCAAATATGCCCGAGGCATCTATAAGAAAGTGAAATAGCAGTATGTAGAATAGTAAAGCAACAGATAGAGTACCGACGTCCATTGTTTCAAATACAAATTAAAGTACCCAAAATCCTTGAACAGAGAAAAACGCTAATCATGTGAGGAGTGTGATATGTCCAAAATATAAAAAGACCATCAGACCATATCAATAAACCAACAACATAGACCAGCATCACTAGTTTTGAAGGCAGAGTGATAAACATTAATCATTTTTTTCACAAGAGAAAAAACGTTGTTTTGAATATATTATATGAAGTAAAACAGTCCATGAAGTCATTACATTTTCACATCTGAAGATTGGAACCCAAATATCCATCCAGAAAAGTGGAAGTCCCACCCGAGACAATGATAGAAAAATACCCCATGTCACATACAACGACTTGATATAAAACCCAGTAACGGTCCACATGGAGATTATCGACAAATCTGAGAAAGCATCCAAATATGCCCGAGGCATCTATAAGAAAGTGAAATAGCAGTATGTAGAATAGTAAAGCAACAGATAGAGTACCGACGTCCATTGTTCCAAATACAAATTAAAGTACCCAAAATCCTTGAACAGAGAAAAACGCTAATCATGTGAGGAGTGTGATATGTCCAAAATATAAAAAGACCATCAGACCATATCAATAAACCAGCAACATAGACCAGCATCGCTATTTTTGAAGGCAGAGTGATAAACATTAATCATTTTTTTTTTCACAAGAGAAAAAACGATGTTTTGAATATATTATATGAAGTAAAACAGTCCATGAAGTCATTACATTTTCACATCTGAAGATTGGAACCCAAATATCCATCGAGAAAAGTGGAAGTCCCACCCCAGACAATGATAGAAAAATACCCCATGTCACATACAGGGACATGATATAAAATCCAGTAACGGTCCACATGGAGATTATCGACAATCTGAGAAAGCATTCAAATATGCCCGAGGCATCTATAAGAAAGTGAAATAGTAGTATGTAGAACAGTAAAACAACAGATAGAGTACCGACGTCCATTGTTCCAAATACAAATTAAAGTACCCAAAATCCTTGAACAGATCAAGAAAAACGCTAATCATGTGAGAATTCAAAGTAAAGTTAATCTATTAACATTGCGAATAAAATTACACCGAAGTCAAAAACAGTGCCTGGCCATACTCATGGCAAATTTGTCATCAAAAAATCAAAAAATTAAGAAGACTGCCCTCATACGGGGAAACCAGTCTTGAACGTTTAATTTACAGAATTCAAAAATATTACAAAGGTCCAGTACAGTAAAATAAACTAAAAGCAGCCCAATTAAGTGGGCCTGCTAAGCAAGAAAAACAAATTAACCAAACTAATCCTCCAGTGGTTCCTCCACGATTCGGCACCATCCTTCGGAAGGTCCAGGATCGCTAGGTTCTACCTCCACATGCATGCCACGGCTCCCCTCCTAAAGGCCCAAATGCTGGCCGGCTTTTTCCGAGCTCAGACCCGCCAGACGAGTGCATTCTTCCTCCGTTTGGGCCTCCTCGCAGAAGACCACAGTGACTAAAGCCGTGATTCTTGGGCGGTTGAGAGAGCAATTAAAGGAAAATTGCGCAGTGCGTGTCGTGGGAGAAGGTGAACTAACGGTGGGGAAGCCAGGAGCAGGGGAATCCATACAGTGGCCAGATGATACAAGCCGACCCTGCCCACTCCTAGTATTTGGATATCGACCTAAGTAATAATCACTGGACTGGCCGGAAGTTGACTCTGTTGAGGGGCTGGAGGGAGCGCGTCGGGATTGACGTCTAGTGCTCCCCCTGCGGCAACGCATCCTATGACGCAAGCGAGGCATGGGTGCAATCTCAGGCGCAGTGGGCACAAGAGAAGACGAAGAAGCAGAATTGAAATTAACAGAGGAAGACAGATAGAGACAGAACCGAGAGAAATGCAAATATGCAGCAACGTCTAGGCAGAAGTTCAGCTGGCCACTTCTCCTTATCGTCACAGTTAGCAGGCAGTGTAATCCAGCAACCGGCTTGTCTGAAAAACCATGGCTAAACGCCATTTTGTCGACCCATCTGCAATGCAATCAAAGGACGCTCGTCATAATTAATCTCTGATCATTAATAATGAGAGCCAAAGGCCGGATCAAATTGGAGCGTGCGGAATCGCTAAGAGGAGTGGAGGTCCGATCTTGAACAGTGTTAAAAATTAATTAATGCAGATTTGATGTGAAAATTTAATTGAACAGCGTTAAATGTTAATGCGATTGATATGAAATCACCATATCCATGTCCCATCACCTTAAACGCCATCGAATGCACCCGCAGCCGGGAGCAGGGCAAGTTTTTATTGAGGACACGTGGCATAAATTGATTGGAGCAGATCTTTGTTTGGGCCGCTCGCGCAGTGGAAATCCGGACCCGTAAAATATTAGGGCGAATTTGATAAGAAATTCGCGTCACAAAATTGGCCGACGTCAGCAGGCTATTTTGGAACGCGAATTTGGTTTGAATTATGGTTTATCGCCGTTTGAAGTCCGTGAATGAGCCTCAAATTACAATTTTGTTTGATCCCATCTTATAAAATTTGTGTTGGTTTCTTTGATAATACACATATTTATAATAAATCATGGGAATACCACACTAAACATGTGGAAAAGTTATATAAATAATTATTGAGAACAATCATTTTTATGTAAAAATATCCAAAGTAGTGCAGTAGCCAGAGGAAACTGGGGTCGTGAAAACTGTTCAAATATAAAAATACCTCTTAATAAAGAGACAAGATTGTTGTGCTTTCGGAACCTGACCCGAGGATTGGACATGAGTTAACAAACAAAAGGATAGCGGAACTAGACTTGCACCCGTGGTCAAGCCCTCTACCAAAACCACGAGCGGAATCACAAAAGCGGGTTGCCCATATCGCACCACTTTTGCCGAGTAGGCGGTATTTCCTATTCGCGAGCGATTCCATAGGGAATGTGACACGTGGCGAAGTGACCCCCGGAAAACCACCGTTTAACCCGCGCCATCGCACGTTAAAGCCTGACGTTGGAAGCCGAGCGAAATTGCCAAGAGTCATTGATTTGGAGAAGGGCCATCGGACGGTGGTCGCACGTTGAACTTGCCCGGAGGTTAACTAAGGTGTGCGGAGGATAGCCAGGTACGATACGAGTGTTTGATTGGTTATTGATATATATAGGTGGGGCCGTAGTATAATGAAATTGTTTAATTAAACGATTGGCGGATAATTAGCATAAGTCTGGAGCGTGATTGTTGTAAGGTTGGGTGGTGAAATATAGAGCCGAAAGTTCATTACAAGTTATTTATTTAAAAAGAAACGTGGAGTATAAATACAAAGTGTTGAAAGTTAAACATTGGTTATAAGGATTGGAGATAATATAAAGTCGGGAATATAAATTAAAGTCCAGCCATTGTGGATAGTATTTATTTATCAAATTCTACGAATTTGATAAATAAACCCGAAGAAAGAAGAAGTCAATTAAGACTCAGGCTGGAGGAAAAGAGCGGGGTACACCAAGGGAAAATGCTGACACAGCGATTGTAGACACACCAGATCTCCTTGGGGGTCCAATTTCAGTTTTGTTGCGTCACACGATGATCTCTCTTCTCTGGCATTTACTTGTATTGAAGATCACTATTCTAGGAATAAGGAGTTATTTTCTCCAAAATAACCCTAGCCAAACATTGACAATGCATCAAGGATATCTTTCTATGCTTCATAAGTACATATGTTCTACTTCTAAATCATGTCTTGGAAGTGGTTGTTTTGCTGGAAATTATTCACCAGTTGGTTTCATACCAAAGTATTTTTCACATTTTCAGCATCCAATACATGAAAAGATAATGGTTTAAAACAACATAAATATTTGAAATTTTGCAAGAATTGTCTGGCACACTTTGAATATTAATTTTGAATTCAAGTGCATGATGTTGTATAGGATCAAGTGTCATTTTGAATACCAAATGTTTCACAAGAAACTTCTCAACATGCTACCCTGCAGTAAGGATTAAATGACAATATTGCATCAACCATTTCCATAATAAAAGTGCACCTCGGCCATAAGACTAAACAACTACAAATGTTGTAGATCTAACAAGACCACACAATCAAATGTATTCCACAAGGCCAATACTGTATGAAAAATGAAAGGAGTTTGCAACCAAAAATACCTTAGGCAACTAATTCAATTAGATACACCAAACCATCGGCAAAAAGGAAAACCAGCCTACTCAAAAGGCAAGCGTTTACCTCCTTTGACAAAATTTTGAGTTCCGAAACAAGGGCCTTTATTGTATTGTCAATGCCCCTAGTAATTTGAATGGGGTTTGCACCTGCTGCAACAACCTAAACAAAAAGGTTTCATTTCAAATTATTTTCCACAAATTTAAGATACAACCATTGTCTGTTTTGTATTTCCTAACAAGCTCATAAATTTTGACAAAAGAACCAAAATTTTTTAATACCTGATAGCAATTTTTTCACTCAAAAACTATCTTAGACTCAATAAGCCCACCCCAAAACTAAAAAACCAAACACCATAAGACCCTACAAAAATGAATAGATGATCTTAATCCAATACTATCGACAAAAAGTTACCTTTACACCCTCACTTATTAAACCCTGTGCTGTTGAATTTGAACTTCAACTGCTGCAGCAGAAGGACGGATGCAGCAGCAACATTTGTTTTTGGAGGTTGCTTGCATGCCATCCAGAAATTTAATTCAACATTTAAAATTCCTGCAAGTTTTTTTTGTAGATGGCCGCAGCCATATTTCTGTACAGGATTGTATTTAAACACAACAACCAGCATTAACTCAATTCACCAACCAGAAATTAAACAAACATAAATTTACCCGACAGTTTTGTAAATTCAAAAGGAGGACACGTGGAGCATTAATATTGGATCGCATGAAATTGAAGGGAATCTGAAAACCTGAAAACCGGACCCGAATTTTTATAGGGCACATTGGATTGAGAATTCGAGTTAAAATTAGGCAGACGTCAGCATCCCATTTTGGAACGCGAATTTGGTTTGAAATTCAATCTATTCAGACTTTTGAAGTCCGACGGAAAGGGTTATTTAATGTTTTGATAGTTTAATATATACATATGTTTTAAACATATGTTATATATATATCATATGCAAAATGAAAGGTGGGCCATAGAATTTAGTTTTAATTTTATTTTTTTAAAAAGAGGGTTTATTATAATATGTTTTATATGTTACGGCATATAAAAATAAAAAGGTCGAAAAAGCTTGGTAGTTTTTTTTATAGAAAGTACGTAAATTTTTTATTACACAGCAGTGTGTAAAAAGTGAAAGACTGAGTGTAACTTTTTAAGTGTGTATGCACAACAGTGCGAAAGGGAAAAACACAACATAGTGTTTTAGAGACAGAGTATGTTTGTTTTGAACAGACAGTGAGTTGGTTTTATGCACTGCGTTTTGTAGCAGTCATAATTTTGTAATCCCTCTCAGTGAGGAAGTAGTGTAATAGTTTTTTTTTGAGTTATTGAAGGGAATAGAAGTTTGTTTTCAAATTATTGAAACTCTGTCTCTTGTCAAAGAAATTTTTATTTTCTCTATGTTAGAGGAAGGGAGATTTATTTTCCATTCATTGTTCTGGATTTTTTCAATATTCCAACATGTGCAAGAACAACAAATGTTGTGGTTCCATCCCCAGCTAAATCATTTGTCTTTGCCGCAACTTGCCTTATCAACTTGGCCCCAATATTTTCAACTGGGTCCTCTACATCAACCAATAAAAAGGCCAAAACCATAGCATTGAGATACATTTCATTACACTGTCAATAACAATAAAATTTGACTCAGCCATAACCCTTTCCTTTTATTGTTGTGAAAAGCTTTATGCATTACTCTAATGTGGCTAGTCCATAGGCCAAGTAGACCACTGGGTAACAAATATGTTTCCTTTCACCTTTGAGTTTTCAAATTATGCCTACCAAATCTAAGACATTTAAGAGGGGGAACTAATACAATGTTAAAAATAAAACCAGAGCACACATCTACAAATTACCTCCTTACCTACTGTCACACCATCATTAACTATTTTCGGAGAACCATGCTTTCTCTCCAAGACAACATTTTTCCCTTCGCCCCAAGGGTGACTCCAACAAGATCAGCAAGTTTGTTCACACCGCCTGCAAGACAAATTGACAATGCTTTCAGTAAGTGTGCAATTGAATGCCGGACCATATGCCAAAACAACCCTCCATGAAAAATTAAAATAACACATTAAAATCGAATATAAGTGGACAAGGAAAGATCCACCGCAGTGAAGTTTCACGTGCGGGTGACCTTCCTTTAAACATAATTTTTTCTCTGACCTGCAATTTTTTTGTCACTGAGCCATCCTTGTTGAAGTACAACTCCTTTTCCATAGCTCTTGTAGTAACTACCTTCTCTCTGTCGCGTAATCTCAGAGTCCCTCTTCTACTTGAGCGATTAAAGGAAATGGGTGAAAAAACTGAAAGAGAAGACAATTGTCTGCCATAATTATCAAACATTGCACCCAACTTCTTCCCCTTTCCATTGTTACCCAATGAGGTAGATGTGGAAATTGTTGTCATACTGCCCAAAGTAGAAGCCATCTTCTCTTATGCTGAATATATAATTACAAGATCTTCATATTAGTATGAACCTTAAAAAACATGACTCCCATTGCTAAAAACCACTTTTAAGTTGTAACAGGCAAACTAAACAACTATCGCAACTTTTGGCAACTTCTGGAGCATTAAGAGAGAAAAAACCAAAGAGAAATACAACCAAAATCCTCATTTTAATGAGACCGGACTATATATTTGCATTAAGATAATAGAAATAAATCACGACTATATTAAGGCCAGCACAAAACAATCTTTAACCAGTGTCTCTCGCGGCCTTCGGGTTGCCATGCTAGAGGTTGCATATTTTTAATTTAAATTATTGACCTCTCGTGCCCATCTATGAATGCATCCAATGGGATATCTACATCAAATGCTCCTTTATATCCCCAAAAACAAATTCCCTACTACAAGAGCACCGGTATTGATGGATCACCCCACACCATCCCACCCACTAGAAACGGTGAAAAAGGAAACCCGAGAAACCTTCTGAAATATCTCAAGATGACTATATGGGTGGTTCTTATGAATCAACCAACCATTCAGAACATACTCATCAATCCAAACCATGAGTATTATGTGACAATATTCAAGTAGGCACTGAATCGAATTTCTGAAGCTATGTTAGAGAAACCCTAAACTCTCACTGAAAATAGGTGAAATGTGGCACCACTCAGAGATTGACATGTGCCAATTGGTACAAGTGGTAGAAAATTGGCATGCTCAAACAACGAGGTGATGCAGGAATGACATGAGGGATAAAATATCAGAAAAGCCCCAAATCTGGAGAACTAAAGCTCATCACCAACTTGAGATTGACAACTTTACATGATGTAACCTATGAAATCGTAAATGGAGAAATCATAGTAACAATAAAGTAACCTATGTAACAATAAAGTCGGATTCATCCTGGGAGTGGTAATGGGAGAAATCATAGTGAACAACGGGAAACATGCATAGTTGCTTACAATCAAATAGATGAAAAAACACATACAAAAAACCTAGATAATAATCGTGAACAAGCTTAATATTGAATTATGAACTGTAAAGGAACTTACAAAATGTGACATTACGAACCTGGTCAAGCACACAAGCAAAAATATCCTGGACATGACCCTGGTTGACAAGTTGTATTTCTCATGATGCAAGAGGATTTGTACCTGCACTGCCAATTCAATCAAAATCCATCATTATCTATACAATAAATACAAGTAATTGATGTAGTATTTTTTACTCTAAGATGCATTCTTATGATAATGTTAGAACATATGTTGAAAATGTCAAAACATACCTCAATAAGCTCCTCTTCGTTTCAAGAACAATTTATTGAGTCGCATGAACTTGGAACAAGCCTCCCACGATCTGAAAGAGTAGCAACTAAGTCAACAGTGACTTTTTTGTTGCTACGCTGGATCAAGGGAGGTTTGCTCCAAGATTAAATCGCTCCAATAAATTATTCTCTACTAAACAGGGCCAACCACGTGAAGGTGGAAGCTCTTATGGCCCTCCCCCCCCCTCACATCACTCTCAATTCCCCAATACCCAATCTATATTTCATTTTTTACTTTCATGAGCATAAAAAAAAATATTCAATAACTAATAAAAAAACAATTCAACAAAAAGTACGCAAGGAAACATTGCGATTAATGCTTGACATAAAAATAGTATGATAAATGAGTTTTTTATATAACGCAAAAAACGTTCCAAGTATGGTAACGTTTGTCTTATAATAATACAATAGTTTACATTGTCAAATTTTCTTTTTCTTCTTCCTATTTTTAAAGCTCCTAATTACATCATCAATATCATCGTGCTCTGCTCCTGTTTCGTGCCTTTCAACCCGCACTGCTGACCTAGTTGCGTATTCACGATGTCTGGGCTCATCCAGTGACGGGGCATCGCCTACAAAAATAGATAATATTAAATTTTAATTGTCGGTTTTTAAATATCATTGAACTAGTTCGGTAATATTAATAAAAAAAATTGCAATGAGATTATTTACCTGGTGCACCAGTTGTCGCCGCTGACCTAGTTGCATTGTCACGATGTCTGGTCTCATCCAGTGACGGGGCATCGCCTCCAAAAACGGATAATATTAAATTTTAATTATCAGTTTTTAAATATCATTGAACTAGTTCGGTAATATTAATAAAAAAAATTGCAATGAGATTATTTACCTGGTGCACCAGTTGTCGCCGTTGGGACTGTTGCCCTGTCTTCCTCTCTGGTGGTAAGATCATCAAGGGAAACATTCTCTGTCATTTAAACAAAAACGTTATAAGGACAACCATCAAGGTATAATTAGAAAAAATTATAAGTGGAAATTAATTACCGTCACGGCCCTCACTGATAGCAGCATTGTCGGCCTGGTCCCCACTACAATGATCGGGTTGCACGAGAGGATCATCTACATCTGGCTCTAAAACTGGGTTATTTGCCTCGTTGGTAGTGTTGCTCCCCTGATTTAAACAAAGTTGTTAGACATTAAATTTATGGACGAAAACAAAAATATTGAAAGGTTAATGTTTTACCTTATCAGGCATTGTAGATCTTGGGACTACCCCAAGCTTCTGCGACGTTCAACTACAGCTTGATCGCCAAAACGGAAAGCAATATTTTTATCTTCCTCTTTAGTTATTGTTCCAAAGTCATCACCCTACATTATATATGATTGTGTATTTTTAATCATATATGATAGGATTACAAAAACGTTGGAAGGCGATACAATTAATTATAAGATGTTTAGCTACTTAATTACAATTCTTGCAGCTAATTTCAAGTAGCCACCCTGGCCGAACTTGTGATGGCCCTTTTTCTCAATCCTAGCTTTGGTTGCCTTTGAGGTGTCAGGCAACCTAGCATCAAAAGATTGAAGTCAGATATGACGTAGCACACTTTTATTTTAGACATAAAGAAAATTAAAGCTATTGAATTAAAGTTGTAATTTACCTTGCGGGTCCAGTTGGAATTTTTCCTTCTTTCTTTTCCCTTTTCTCTTTTTCGTCATGGATGAGTGCTCTCCACTCACTCTCTGAAACTGCGAGAGGACGCTCATATCTAGGGTTAAATTGCAATTGCGTCCTATAGGTGTCCCTGGTATATTTCAAATATTTGTTGGCTACCTGAGCCACCGCTTTTCTGTCAAATGTGCCGACCCCAAAAAGGGCTTCTAGATAATCTAGAAGTTCTTTTTTCAGGTTGGAATTCTGGGAATTCCACCCTGTACGTATGGTTGGGCCAAAATTACCAACGCATGGCTCTCCAGAATCCTGTAGAACTCATTGTTTCCTACATAGAATAAAACCAAAAAAAAAAGAAGATATTATCATTAATTTAAAAATAAAAATCATGATAAATATGTTTTAGATAAAGTACATGAAATAGTTAAAATATTAAAATTTACCTGGGAGTTGTACATGCTTTATAGGGACACCTCATCATTCACCAACAACGTGCCATTAATGGTCCCTGTGGAGCTGACACGTGTAGCTCCAGGAAACGCAATAATGTAGTTGGCCATATCATCCTCATCATTGCCAACACGTTCAGCGGTTGGCTGGGTGTCTGCTTGGGCAGGGTGTGTTTCTTGGCTAGCACCTAAAGGAGTAGAAGGTGTACGAGAGGGTTGTTGGGAAATCTCTTGCCCTTGTGTCCCACTACCACCAACACCGGGTTCAGCAAATTCCAGAAAACACTACATACAAAAGAACTTTTTGTTAGTTTAGTAAATGTAAAAATTAAAAATCAAATTATCACAATTCATCTCATGCAGAACAAAAAAAATATCCTTTTGACTTTTTATTATTACCTGATATCTTTCTAGCTGCCTCATAAGATGTTGTATCCTCTCTTCTGTTTCAGGTGTTTGAGGCGCGTCTATCAAAGTATTAAATTTCGACCTTGCATCTCGTGCCTTTTTTTGCAACAAGAACACTGGAGATAGGGATGAAGAAAGCTCTTCCTCAAAGAGGGAATCATCAGGCGTACCATGGCTAAGTGTCTGCATATTTGAACAAAATTAATATTATTTCAATTATGTAAATAACTAAAATACCTGAAGATAGAGCAATGCTGGCACTTTACATGTTCTTCCACTGGCCTCTTTCCGTGATCATCCCGTCTCGGGGTTGTTCCTGCACTGCTCTGATCAGTCTGCCACATTACAATAAAATTATAAATGTAAAAACTTGAAAACAATATCTAACTTGAAAACACAAAATGAAAACTGAAATAATTTCTAATAAGACACCGGAAGACAGAGTTAGAGTTTCAAATATGCCTTGCATTGAATTCGGTCCTGGAAACATGTCATTGCACATTAAGGCACCCAAACATTCAATCCACAAATGATATATTTAAGTAGGCTTCTCCTATTCTGGGAAAACACCATACCTATAATGCATTCACTTGCATGTATAAAGGGGAAGGAAAACATGTTTTCATACAACGGTGACAAAGGCATCTTGGGGAAAGGTATCTTCACTTTTTATTTATGTTGTTCACCCACACCACTCTCGTGTTTTCACTAATCCTGTTTTGTCATTTTTGGATTCAAATTAAGTTAAGGCCTTAAGTATTTTTTGACCTTTCGGTGTATTTTTTATAAGTGGCATGTATGGATTTTCCATTAATTCTGCACTTTTTCTCTTCATGCGCATGTTTCCCTGGAAATCAAATGCATGATTTAGTCCCATACATTTAACAAGTTGTTGGATCAACCCCATAGGAAATATCATGTTTCCTATTCAATCAAAATTTATCTCAATTAGGGTAGGTAGGAAGGTTTTCCCTTTGTATTAATAGGGCACTTCTAGCTTGCATTTTTATTATATCTTTCAAATTTAGTGTCGTTTCAATTAGGGCATGAATTTTTGCAACTTTCAAGGTGAGAATGAAAAAAGACAAATTTTTGTGATGGATGACTGTATATGAATCCATGGCCAGAGGAAAAGGCACTAATCTACTTCTTCAAATATCTATAGTTCTCATTCACCTCATACGGAGATGGTCCCTGATTTTGAGCCAAATGTTGCAGCAAAAAGTTCCCCCCCTCCATAATTTGATATTCGATGGAAATTTCTTAAATTGATGATGGGGCATGATTATGGAACATTGGCACATACATATGTAATGGAATTCCAAGATCATGATATATGTTTGCATATGTTTATGGCAATGTTCCACCAAGTCCCTTGGAGGTGGGAGCGAGGGGACGAGGGAGCGCGGGAGCGGCCTATGCAAAAGCTCCCTACCAATTTTCGGGAAACGTGGGGGGACGTCGAGGTCATAAAAATTATAAAATTTAATATTTAAAATGTAACTAAATTTTTGCAAGGAATGTATATACAGTCATCATACACTTGCATCATGAAAGATAAATCATAAATGATAAAATTACAAATCGATGAATGATGAATCATATAATTGAAACAAATTTAAAAGTTAAAAATTAAAACATACATCATACAATCATGCATGTAAGTTTGTAAGTTTGTAACTATATAATCATTAATGTAACTACTAACAATGTACAATGAAAATAAAGTTTAAGATATCATATGACATATTATATCAAGATTCAAAATAGAGTTTAAACTGAAGTTTACAACTCAAGTCTGAAACATAAAACTTAAACGCAAATAAGTTATATCTGAAACATAAAACATAAAACATAACATATGAATATCAAATGATATCATCATAATGATAAATGAGCATAAATGCTCAAGTTAATGCCCCACTAGTCTCTGCATCCAACTTCTGCACGAATATATCAGGATCAACCATGTCACCATCTGAATCAGAATCACTTGGATTCTCAAATATGCTAAGTGGCACATCAATTTTTAACACGAAACCATAAACTAAAAGGGGCGGTGAGGGGACGTGAGGGGGCGTGAGGGAAACATCCCCTAGAAGTCCCCAAGACCCCGGAGCGCGAGGGGGCGAGGAATCTAGACCCCTAGGTGGGGGGGCGAGACCCGTGTAACACTGGTTTATGGAGGTGGTGGAGCAAAAAAGAGCTCAAATAGAGCTGAAATTTTTCACATAAAAAGGACTGTGGGCTTGACTAATGGTTCCATTTAAAAATGATATCTAGACAGAGAATAAGTGTAGCATGCAAACATGCATTGAAAATCCATCTGAGTTTTCATTGTATTACTTATGATGGATTCAAATTTGGGTTTCAAAATGCCAGGTTATGGCATGATTTTGTCGAGAAACCCTTAGTTGGATTCTCATGTTGGTTTAATTTATATTTTAAGTTTGTTTTGCAATCTTTGGGTGATAGTAACTCATGAACTAGGTTACCAATGTGTAACAATCATATTTCAAGAATAAAGTTGTGATTTTTTTATATTATTATTATTATCTATTAGCTACGAGTATTGACACCTAATGCCTGGAATTTTGACATCTTGATAGCATGGATAATTTCGAAAATGTTTCTAGTAATGTTAACATAATAACTATCATTACGTGTCTTCACTTTTTTCACCATAATAGACTTGTGATATGGACTCATCACACAACTTCATATTCTATGTCCCAACAAGTTCAAACTGGTTGAACCTACCTCATAGTGTGGTTATTAAGGACAAGTTGCTTGATATATAACTCGATAGCATAGACCACGTTGCAGTTCTAAAAAGAATCCTCAAGTGTCAAAAAACTTCACAATATGTTCTACTATAAAGCCTTTTGGGATACCTGAAATAATATATGTATCATTGATGACTTTTAAAGTATGACAAGATCCAGAGGGAAAGGAAATAAATGGAAGAGTGATCCACCAATGAGAACCTAGAATTTAGCATCAGATGAGTTAGAGTCTAGGAAATTGAAACCCTATAATTTTAATTAGTGATGAAGGACATCACATAGGTAATTATATTTTAATGTAGAATAATCTGTTAATTCAAATTTAAACTACATAATATGAAAGGCATACCATAAATTTTTCCATGTAAATCCAAACAACCTATAAAAAGGGAAAACCTTCTTTTTCCATGGGAAATAATTTACCTTTCCTTTTTCAAGATAATCTAAATCACAAAAAATATGAACTATACTGCACACATTCTTGGATAATGTGAAAGTGGAAAAGGAATACCCTACAAGTGATGCACACATGTACATTTGAACACTAATAGATTTTTGTAGTTGAAATGCAATGCTTGTTTTCATTTAAATGTAGGGTTTTTAAAGCAGGGAGAAATAATGGCTGCCAAATTAATAAGCGTTTCTTTAGGAAAAATTTAAATCTTGTATTGGGTGATGAAGATAATAGAGGGTATTGAATCTTGATTCTTGACATCTAGAGAGAACCATACAGCCTAACACAATCCAATAGAATTGACCAAAAAAACCCAAATAAAGTCAACCCTACTATAGGAGGAAGGGCTGCGACTCGGGCTGCCATTTTGCAAAGAGCGAGCGAGATCTTTGTTCTCTGAGCGAGATGAAACGGCGAGGGCGAATCTTTGAGGGAAAATATTCTGCGAAGCGAGGGCTAGTAAAGATACGAAGAGTGAGAGAGAATCAGGCGAATCTTTGATGCACGCAAGAGCTCGGGGAAAATGCTGGGCGAATGCTGTTACGCAGGCTCGGGCGAGAATGCGTTACCCACGGCGAGGGTGAATCTTTGTTACGCAGACGGAGGGCGAATGCGCGCGTGATATCGGACGTTAATGTAGCACACATGTACATTTGAACACTAATAGATTTTTGTAGTTGAAATGCAATGCTTGTTTTCATTTAAATGTAGGGTTTTTAAAGCGGGGAGAAATAATGGCTGCCAAATTAATAAGCGTTTCTTTGGGAAAAATTTAAATCTTGTATTGGGTGATGAAGATAATAGAGGGTATTGAATCTTGATTCTTGACATCTAGAGAGAACCCTACGGCCTAACACAATCCAATGGAATTGACCAAAAAAACCCAAATAGAGTCAACCCTACTATAGGAGGAAGGGCCTGCAGTAAGAACTTACCATTTTGCAAGAGCTGAGGGCGAATGTTGTTCTGCAAGAGCTGAGAGCGAACGCTGAGGGCGAATGCTGAGGGCAAATGCTGTTCTGCAAGAGCTGAGCGCGAATGCTGAGGGAAAATGTTGTTCTGCAAGAGCAGAGGGCGAATGCGCGCGTGATATCAAACGTTAATGTAGCTATTGCGACAAATACGAAACAATAAAATCATTTTTATGTAGTGCGCATATAAGTTTCGAATTTTTATGTAGCGCCCATATAAGTTTGGTATTTTTATGTAGCGCGAAAATAACTGTCGCTATACCGACGACGGAAAAGGCGTCGCTATTAGGACGGTGCCTCCAAACGTCGCAATGGCGACACCTAGACATTGTGTCGCTGTTGCGACGTTTAGAGTCGTCTCAATAGCGACGCTTTGGGCCATGGTGTCGCAATTGCGACGTCTTCCTTTAAACGTCGCAATTGCGACACTTGTTTAAGTGTCGGTATTGCGACACTTTTCTATAGACGTCGGTATAGCGACGGTTTCGGGCGGGATGGAAAAAATTTGGGAAAATTTCCGACATTTGGTCAAAAGTGTCAGAACCAAGTGTCGGAATTTCCGTTATTGAATCTTGACTCTTGACATCTACAGAGAACCCTACAGCCTAACACAATCCAATGGAATTGACCAAAAAAACCCAAATAGAGTCAACCCTACTATAGGAGGAAGGGCCTGCAGTAAGAACTTACCATTTTGCAAGAGCTGAGGGCGAATGCTGTTCTGCAAGAGCTGAGGGCGAATGCTGTTCTGCAGGAGCTGAGGGCAAACGCTGAGGGCGAATGCTGAGGGAAAACGCTGTTCTGCAAGAGCAGAGGGCGAATGCGCGCGTGATATCAAACGTTAATGTAGCTATTGCGACAAATACGAAACAATAAAATCATTTTTATGTAGCGCGCCTATAAGTTTCGAATTTTTATGTAGCGCGCATATAAGTTTGGTATTTTTATGTAGCGCGAAAATAACTGTCATTATACCGACGGCGGAAAAGGCGTCGCTATTACGACGAGTGCCTCCAAACGTCGCAATGGCGACACCTAGACATTGTGTCGCAGTTGCGACGTTTAGAGTCGTCTCAATAGCGACGCTTTGGGCCATGGTGTTGCGATTGCGACGTCTTCCTCTAAACGTCGCAATTACGACACGTTTTTAAGTGTCGGTATTGCGACACTTTTCTATAGACGTCGGTATAGCGACGGTTTCGGGCGGGATGGAAAAAATTTGGGAAAATTTCCGACATTTGGTCAAAAGTGTCGGAAACAAGTGTCGGAATTTCCGCCAAATGTAGTTGTGGAAAGATTTATGAGTGTGTGAAGTTTTTATGAAAAAGTTGTCGAATTGTGTCAATTCTGCAGCTGATGATTTGTTTTGTAGCTACAAAATTGCAACGATTCTGTAGCTACGAATTTGCTTTGAAATTTCAGTGGAAAAATCAACGGAGTGGATGGATAGTTACGCCAATGTATGGATGTGTCACCAATTATTATTATATCCATGATATTAGCTCTGTTGGCACTATCAAACACCAAAGAATAAGACGCTTAACCATCCCGATTCGATTTACAAAAAAAATACGATTCATAATTGATTACAGAAAATACGCCAAATAAAGAGGATATGCTTAACCAATCCAACAATTTATCCATTCTACAAATTTCAGTTTCAGTTCAACAATCATCGATTTTTTTTTAATTGCAGGTTTTACCAAGGCCGACGCAGAGCATGGATTGGAACGTAATATTTGAAGTTGTGGCTTTGTCATTCATGACTTCTTCAGCAATGTACACTGTGTTCTCAACCTTTTTAATATTCTTGGCCTAAGTGAATTTTATAATGGTTTATTTGTTTCAAGGTTACTGTTTTAAACCTACGTGGGTGGAGTTTTATTGTTTTTACCCCTATGTATTATTATTTTTAAATGGTTAAATTTTTAATATATATATATAATTTTAAAATTCCTTTTTATTAAAAATAAATTCATTTTTAATAAATAAAAAAACTATTTTGTAAAAAGAATCTAATTTTTTTTAGAATTTTTAGAGAAAAATCTAATTAGATATTTTCTTCTTCTTCTTCTTCTTTTTTATAATTTTCATTCAAAAGGAAAGACTTTATTTGAGAAAAATTTAGAAAATTTTGAGATAGATCTAATTAAGAGTTGGAGATCAAATTTTAAGTATTTTTAGAATGACTAATGAATTTAGATCTCCTATCCGATTTTAGATTTATGAGTTTTGTTGCAAATTTATGTTTCAAGTATAACATATTCAATATCCTTTTCTAATCTTCGAGACGTCACAAGACCCAAAAAGAGAGCATACTTAGAAGTTTCATCAATGCATTTAAAAATTCATCAAGAAGAAATGATTTTAAACCTTAAAATTCAGCGTTTCAAGCTTCATGTTTTCCATAGAGAACAATGCTGCCACTTTTCTCCAAGAATTCTTGTTATTTTGATTTTTACTGCAAATGGTTAGATGGAGTGGCTCTTATTGCACCACTGAAAATTGTATAAAAAGTTGAAAACTAACTATTTCCAAGCTTGGGTTTATTTATGATTATGAAAATTGATTAGAATTCTGTAATATTCCAAAATTTGCAAGCTGCAAATTGGAATATTAATTTTTGCTTATGTCATCTAGGAGATGAATAAAATGGGTAAAAGGCCCATTAGTAGGAATAAAATCCCTCATAGTGTGAAAGGGATCAATGGAGTAGCTTAATTTTGCACCTTCTAGTGTGAAAAGGGGCAATTTCAAGAGGACAAGGTCAAGTTTGACCAAGTCAACAACGCTACCTCACAGGTGTAGCTTGCTTGAGAAGACATCGTAGTTTGAGAGGGAGGAATATTCTTTGTGGAAGAAACCCTAATGTGTGGGGTCTGGGGCAAAGGGACATTCAATTACATAAAAGGAGGAAGAGGCAGCCATAGTGAGACATCTTTTGAGCATTTGATCATTTTTCTGATTAAACTATTTGCAGTCTTCGGCTGTTCAGCTGAATTGCAGTGCTGTTTAGCACGAGGGATTCTTGTTTCGGATTTCCTCTCCTTCTTGAGAGTCCTCTTGAAGGATTGCACTTTATTTTCTCCACATCTAGGCTCAAGGCCAAAGCCACTTCTTCAGTCACTGCGTTATTTCTACTGAAGTATAACGTTGTGTTGTTGGGTGTTGTAGTGGAGGGGTTCCACAACACCATTCCTTGTCTCATATTTCAGAGGAGGGAGCTTCTATTCCTCGAGAAGATTAGTAAGGAAGGTTTTCAGAGATGTTTTTCATATCTTTGCATCAGGCCAAGCATCTCCCATCATAGACAGCGCAATCCATTCTCCATACTACGTTATTTCAGTGCATACTTGCAGTGAGGGTTTGCACCAGCTTCTTGGAGGGAAAGATCTTCAGTGTCGGGATCAGCCTTGCACTTGAGAGATCCATTGGAGGAGGTTTATTTCAGATTTAACATCATCTTCATCCATCTCCATGTATTTCCAGTATTGAGTTGCAGCTGCTACCCAACAACTCCAGCATTTCTGCAGATTTTCCATTTTCATGTATATTGTAGCCAATCCTTCCTAGGATTGTGTAGTATTGCTGTATTGCTATTTTTATGGGTTGAGAGCTTGCTCCCCCTCATTTGTTTGAGCTGATATTGTTATATCATTCTATTATCATGTATTTTGTTGCATTTTCTCCAATGAACTACGTTATTTTAGGCACATGACCTTTCTGCATAGCAGTGTTGCTATATTGTCTTGTACATGTCTCCTTGAGGCTTTCATTGCCCAGCTTGAGTGATCGATTCCCCAAAGAATTGTATGCATTTGCTGCTATATTATACATTGGTTGAATATCTACTTCTTCATGTGTGCAGACTCCATAAAATAATGCAGTTGCTCCATTTTATGTTCATGTATTACTGTAGTCCCTTCATCGGGCACCTTTTGAGGACAACTAGGTGTGGGAGATCTGTTTAACCCACCTAGAAGGATTTATTTGGAGCCTCCTCTTGGATTCAACACTTATACACATTGATCTAAAGGATCCAGGTCCTGGTTTCAATTCCCGTAGCAGCCATTACTGGAAAATACGTTTTTCAGTCATGCCTTGCTAGCTGTTCCGAATTTGGAATATTACAGTCGTATCAAAGCTGCTTTCTTGGCTCAGCCTCTAAGTCTCAGCCCAAGAATATCAAAAGACTTAAGAGGATGGGTTTTATCTCATCATATTTCAGATCCATGAAGAACCTCCCAAAGGAGGATAAGTAGAAAGAAGAGGAAGGACCCTGCACTTCCTATTCTCATCAAGGAGACAAAGAGATAAGCAGGAAGAAGACTCCGTATTTTGGAAAAGGGAAAGGGGACAAGCTTACAAAGCTTCTTCCTAAATCTGTACATAACATTCATGGAGATTTCAAGAAGATCTCGAGGGAGATGCATGAAGAATCTCCAAGAGAGTTTGAATCTAAAGAAAACTCTAGATTGTCACATGAGGAGTGTGAGCAAGCAGCTACACACCCTAACACACAGCGCAGTCACATGCCCAGGATTGCGGAAGAGAGATGGAGAGAGAAGAAGAGGTTGCTAGGAGGGAAACCCTTAGTAATTTCTTGAAAGATTATGAGTCTCAAACTCAGAAATTCCGATATCATCTCAGTTTTTTAGAGTTTTGCAAGATGAAGGTGAAGGAAAGAGAGTAGCAGGATAGATTCCATCTATCTACCTTTGAAGGTTCACTTGTATGTTCAGCCAAATCTTGGGTGGAGGAGTTAGAGACCTTCTTGTAGTAGCACCACATTCTTGAAGAGGAAGCCATCAGAGTTGTAGTGTTGCATTTGAGAGGTAAGGCTTATCCCTGGTGGATCTTTGAATCCTTTTCTTTGAAAAATATAAACATTGCATCTTATTCAAGTTTCACTAAGGCATTAGTGGAAATATTTGATAGAAGGATTCATGAGACACACATGGTGGGGCTAAAAAAGAGAACTCAAACAAAACCCTTGCATGAGAATGCAGTACCATTGCAGAAAACCATGGGGGAGGCTGAAAACTTGCACCATACCTTGCCGGAAGAAAGACTTTCTTCTCACACCTTGGAGCAAGGAAACATGGGGGTCTCTTTTTCAAAGAGGGATCCAATCATCGGGAGGTTGCCCATTCATGTTGCAAAGATTGAGGGCAACAACTTTGTCCTATCTAGAGATTATCTAGTGCCTCATGTAGAGGAAGGAGGAGCTCTTGCTCCAAGTAGAGGGATACTTGCATCTTTGCAAGGAAGTCCCCAGGATCTCATGTGTGGAGATCAAGGCACAACTCATGTGCCATTGTTGAGGAGGTGTGGAACCATAGAGACACAAGGAGAAGGTAGAGAGGAGAACCAGTATCATGAGATGAGATGTACACATCCCTATCCACTTCAGGAGGTTGATGCACCTAAGAAGGTGATTGGGTTGCATAGTGGAAGCATGGAGAGTTATTTCCATTCATTTATTCAGTCATCTCTTGATGATGATGTCTCATTGCATGGAGACATTTTGCCGGGGAGACCACTGGATCAACAGAGGAGGATGGATGCTTCAAATGTTGGGGCACCATTCATTGATTTCTGAGGAGTGGGAACCTTGGGAGAGCTTGATAAAACGCTGGGAGTCTTGGGTAGACTCAAGGAGACAAAGAGCATTCTCTCAACATCATCAGTACCCACTTCCATTTCAGATTCTGCATTGTGGCAGAAGCAGTAGGGGAAGGATAGCATCCTTCCAACTTGCATCTTTGACATGAGAGATGTCAGAGAAGAGGATGACCATATGAAAGGTGTTCTTCATGGGAGATCATCAGCACTGTCACTATGGAGGATAGATCCCTATTGGAACTCCCAGCTGTTGGTGGAGTATTCCAAGGATATTTTCACTTGCATGATCTTGGATGACCAGTTGCATGAGGAGGGATATTCAGTCAGAGATGGGGCATCTTTTATCATGGTAGGATCTTCTTTCCTAAAGCTTCCAAGCTCAAGGAGAAGTTGCTACATCCAGCTCAAGAGGATTTCCTTTTCAGCCCCACTTGTTCTATGAGAACATACCACAACATCATGGAGGGGTATTTTTGGATGGGCTTTGAGGAGGAGATATATCAACATATGAGTAGATGCATGGACCAGATGGAGATGGAGGAGAGACATGACTCTATGAGAGAGTTAGCATAGCCACCTCTTTTCTCTTTGAAGATGAGAGGGGACTCACTTATGAGCCACTCCATTTGTATGAGCAGAACATATGGTAAGGGTGATGATTATTTTCATGATTATTTATATGATGTATGTCCCTTAACCATACATGTGCAGAATGTTTCTCCAAGGAGGAGCATTCTTTCTTTAGAGCTTCATGGTCTAGTTGAGGCCATAAGCATGATTGATGGGCATTCCCTAGGAGGACTTGGGGAAGAGATATGTTATGGAGGACATGATCATTGTACACCTTGCATCATTCACTTCCTCCATACTTATGAGGAGATTGGAGCAGCAGGCAAGTGGTTGAGAGGCCACTCATTTTATCAGTCTCTATGGCAGTTGAGGGTCAAGCTGCGTTGGTTGCACTTGAGGGACCATTGTCCTTCTCATTTGTTGCATATGGTAGCAAGCATGATTCTCATTTTTTCTCCCTATGGGTCTATAGTTTCTGTCTTAATGAGGAGCATGCTGGGGAGAGAGACACATGGGGTGGATGTGTCCTTTGAAGGAGAAATTCTTCACACTTTTTGCACTACATGTTCTAAGGGGATCATGGGACATGATATGGTTACCTTAACAACACATTTTTCACTTTATGAGGTGAGCCATATGATGGAGGAGATGCCATATGTTGATGACTTCCAACTCATCATATATGGGGACATTTGGGCCAGCTTGATTTGCAGCGTTGGGGGAGATATCTTTGGAGATCTAGTCCTCATCTTGCCACTTGAGGGAAATCTTATTGCAGCCCGGGATCAGCAAACGCTCTACACTTATCTTAAGTGGAGAGATGGAGAGTGTGGGGTAGGCTACATTGTCTACCATGTGCATAATTTCAGCCCACCTACTTTGCCGGAGCCAATGGTGGAGGATAGTTTCCAGGAGTTGCCTAGTTGGAAGGTGAATCATTTTGCATGGCTCATAGCTTGGGGATGGAGGGTCCATATGGGAGAGATATTTCCCATCATATTTCAGATCCCATTCCTCAAGGGAACCTCTATACATCACTTTGTTATCCTCTTGAGTATCTCACCTTTACATGATGATGGTTTGATAGCTACCTTGCATGCTGAGGAGGAACAATGTGGAGGCTTGATTGATGAGATAGCATCACTTCACTTGGAGGAGATCATCATACATGGATGCTACAGGAAGAGGAGGAAAGAATTCAGTCTATCCTTGCACTTGCTTGAGGACAAGCAATCTTTGAGAGGGGAGGACTGTAATATTCCAAAATTTGCAAGCAGCAAATTAGAATATTAATTTTTTCTTATGTCATCTAGGAGATGAATAAAATGGGTAAAAGGCCCATGAGTAGGAATAAAATCCCTCATATTTTAAAAGGGATCAATGGAGTAGCTTAATTTTGCACCTTCCAGTGTGAAAAGGGGAAATTGTAGGAGGACAAGGTCAAGTTTGACCAAGTCAACAGCGCTGCCTTAGAGGTGTAGCTTGCTCGAGAAGATAGCGCAGTTTGAGAGGGAGGAATATTATTTGTGGAAGAAACCCTAATTTTTGGGGTCTGGGGCAAAGGGACATTCAATTGCATAAAAGGAGGAAGAGGCAGCCATAGTGAGACATCTTTTGAGCATTTGATCATTTGTCTGATTAGACTATTTGCAGTCTCCGGTTGTTCAACTAAGTTGCAGTGCTGTTTAGCACGAGGGATTCCTGTTTAGGATTTCCTCTCCTTCTTGAGAGGCCTCTTGAAGGATTGCACTTCATTTTCTCCACATCTAGGCTCAAGTCCAAAGCCACTTCTCCAGTCACCGCGTTATTTCTACTGAAGTATAACGTAGTGTTGCTGGGTGTTGCAGTGGAGGGGTTCCACAACACCATTCCTTGTCTCATATTTCAGAGGAGGGAGCTTCTATTCCTCGGGAAGATTAGTAAGGAAGGTTTTCAGAGCTCTTTTTCATATCTTGGCATCAGGCCAAGCATCTCCCATCATAGATAGCGCAGGCCATTCTCCATACTACGTTATTTCAGTGCATACTTGCAGTGAGGTTTGCACCAACTTCTTGGAGGGCAAGATCTTCAGTGTCAGGATCAGCCTTGCACTTGAGAGATCCATTGGAGGAGGTTTATTTCAGATTGAGCATCATCTTCAACCATCTCCATGTATTTCCAGTATTTAGTTGTCGCTGCTACCCAGCAACTCTGGCATTTTTGCAGATTTGCCATTTTCATGTATATTGTAGCCAATCCTTCCTAGGATTGTGTAGTATTGTTGTATTAGTGTTTTCAGGGGTTGAGAGCTTGCTCCCCCTCATTTATTTGAGCTGATATTGTTATATCATTCTATTATCATGTATTTTGTTGCAGTTTCTCCAATGAACTACGTTATTTTAGGCATATGACCTTTCTGCATAGCAGTGTTGCTATATTGTCTTGTACATGTCTCCTTGAGGCTTTCATTGCCCAGCTTGAGTGATTGATTCCTAAAATCACTGTACACATTTGCTGCTATATTATACATTGGTTTTATATCTACTTCTTCATGTGTGCAGACTCCATAAAATAACGGTGTTGCTCCATTTTATGTTCATGTATTTTTGTAGTCCCTTCATCGGGCACCTTTTGAGGACAACTAGGTGTGGGAGATCTGTTTAACCCACCTAGAAGGATTTCTTTGGAGCCTCCTCTTGGATTTAGCACTTAGACACATTGGTCTAATGGATCCAGGTCCTGGTTTCAATTCCTATAGTAGCCATTACTGGAAAATGCGTTTTCCAGTCATGCCTTGCTAGCTGTTCCGAATTTGGAATATTACAAATTCTAAATGCATGAAAAATGAAATTGCATGAAAAAAATCGTAATTGGAGATAAAAATAAAATTGAAAAATGAAATTGAAATTGAAAAATGAAATGACATTATAAATTGAAAAGTAATCCCTATGTACGCCTCCCCGACAACGACGCCAAAATGTTCGAGTAATTTAAGTACTTAAATTCATTTCCATAAATTATCAACTCGGGGGTCCGTGGACTTGCGAGGCTTATGTGCACTATATGTGCTAGAGATCAACTTCCAATTTTGAAAGAGAAATTTTAATCTATCAAATGAAAAATGAAAATTGTTATGGAAATAAATCTAATCTAGAAAGCAGTAAATCACACCACACTTTCAGAATTAAAAATCACACTTGCACTATGAAAGAAAATCACACCACACCTGCAGAATTAAAATACACTTGCGAGAATTGAAAGCACACATTTGCAGAAATGAAAATAATCTAAGCACACTTATGGAATTGAACAACTAACTTAAATCACTCTTGCAGGGATGGAAATGCACATTTGTGAAATTGAAATGATTAATCTAAAACACTCTTGGGGGAATTGAAATGCACACTTGCATGAAATTGATATTGCATAATGTAAAGAAATTTCAAAAATGAAATGAAACTGATCTAAGTTACCTCTACAGAAGTATGCAAGCTGTGGTTGATGGGGGCCCTCCATTCCTCAACAACATGCCAACGCCATAACGATTACATTGAGAAAAATGGCACACTCACACTCAAAATGACTTCATGTATAAATGAAAGAATAATTACATAAATCTCCAAATAAAACTCTAACTATATGCTCAAACTCTATGATATAAGCCTACTACTATCTATCTCATTACATGATTATTTCACATCTTCTTCCATGATTCTAAACTTCCCAGATTTACCTTACAAAGTTCTAAATTACAAATGAAAGGAGAATGCTCTCGTATTTATACAAAAACTTAAGCAACTACCTCATTAATGGAGATCCACCATTCTCTCCTTAGATCCATAAAAGTTTCAACCAATTAGCTAATTATAAGTTACATATCCCTTTATTCATGATTCTCCTCCATGAGATATGGTTGATCCCCATCCAAATCTCCTCCAAACCTTGAAGAGAATTCGAAATTGAGCCTTGGAAGCCACATAAAGATGTCTTGGAAGCTTCCTAATCACCTACACATGTCACCAAACTCATTCCACCTTTAGGTATAAATAAATATATGTTATTTTTATAACTTTTAATCACAAATTCACTCTAAATACATGAAACTAATAACTTTGGAAAATGAAAATTTAAACCCATATAGTAATGAAAGTATAGGGTTAGGTAATAACAATGTGATGAAATGAGGTAATATAATGAGGATGGAAGGTGAAAGTGGACTGAAAGTGAATGTTAATTTGGCAGTCCATCACATATCTAGGATGTATTTCACTTCAACATCTACTATGTAAACCCAAGACAAAAACATCAATACATCAAAGTTATATGTACAATAATTTTGACCAGGTTGGGGTTTCAATCAAACAGACGAACATACACCCGAGGCTTCAATCCTAGGAGCCTGCTATAACTATTACAAGGGTTTTATTCATAAGCCCTAATCCATAAAATGCCAAAGATATAGGGTTTCATTTAGACATTGAAATAAAAACCTTAACTTATTGAAACCTTAAATATTTATGGTTTATGTTTGGAAAATAACAACAAATCCCTAAAAGACTAGGATTTTTGTTAAAAGAATATCAAAAGCGTAAACACCAAAATAATAGGATTTCTAGATTTTATCAAAAACCCCTAAGTAGACTAGGGTTTCATTATTTAACATTGACACGCCCTTAGTAACAAGAGGATAGGGTTTTATAGTGAACCTTAAAGGTTAGGGTTTCACAAGAATGATAAAATGATAATATAACGAGGGTAGATTCAATCTAATGATTAATCACTCTAACAAGAATCTTTAGGATTTAAAACCCTAGACATAACGATGTCAATAATGTAAAGAAAATTTCAAAAGAGAATGAACATACCTTATCTATGAAGAGAACCTTGTAACAAAACTTGTAGTTTAAGACATACCTTGAATTGTTCTTTAACAAACCTTGTAGGACATCAATTCTTGAAGGAATTCCTTTGCAACATAACTTCTATGATTTAATTTTTTCCTTTGAAGTCTCCTCCATAACCTTTGTGTACTCTACAAGCTTTTCCTCCAAGGAAAATATAAATAAAATGTTATTAGTATACATTACAAAAAAATTACGATAAGAGGAGGAAACCAAACATGAAAGAGAAAACAAGAAACAAAATACTTATCTTTTGGTAAATTGGTGGAGGCTCCCTCTTAATCTAGTCCTTATGCATTCTTCAATGGTTATATTCTTCCTTTCTGCAACTTCATTCTACTCGAGGTTGTGGGGAACAATGAGTTACCTCTTAATACTTGCTTATTTATAATATTTAATCAACTATTTTGAAGTGTATTCCCCTCCATTGTCGAACTCAAAGTCTTTATCTTTATTTCGGCTAAGGTCTCAACTTTAGATCTAAATTCCTGGAAATTTTCAAATACTTCATCCTTTTCCTTTAGAATATAGAGCCATGTATTTCTAGAGTGATCATTAAAGAAGGTCACATAGTAAAGATGGCCTCCAAGAGATTTATTAGACAATGACTCACACACATTGGAATGAATGAGGTCTAATATCTCCTTAGACCTCGTATCATTGCTTGTAAAAAAATTCCTAGAATTATTTCCCAAAGCACATCCCTTGTGTATTCTTTCATGATCTTCCTTAATGTTGGGGATGTTTTTTACCGTTTAACTAAAGGAGGGTATTATCTTGTAATGAATATGCCCATATATTCTATTCCAAATTTCGATAGGATTGATCTCCATGTGAATTAGGGACTGAGGAGATGGTGTTTGTTATGCGGATAAATCCTTCTTGCGGACAAGAACGATCTCCCTAGTATCCTAAGGATATCTAGAAACAAACAACCAAATGCAAACCATTTTCTCTAGACCATTGTGATTTAGAATTATTCATTAACTAAGTATGAGGACATGCTCCTACCTGAATTCCAATGCTTGTTGTAATCTTCTATCCAGTCCCTCCAAAAGAGGTCACTTCAGCATGTAAGACCTGCAATCAAAGATAGGAAAAAGGATTAAAAGCACTTGTAACATATAGTAATTAAAAAACACTAATATATCTTAGTGATCAAGGAATCCAAGAATTAAATTACTCAAAGAGATACATGAACAACTTAATGAGAAAATAGAATCCATTTGTATTATCTTGTATGACAAGAAGTAACCTTACAACCTTGTCGCATTGATGTCATACAGGTTCTTCCGGGGTCCTAAACAACTGTTTCCTTTCGGTTTGACAAGCCTTCTCTGTAGAAATTATATAACTTATGTGTTATATATCCAAGATTCTCCTAATCACACACTATTTAAATTCATGCACAATACAAAATCTATTCCAACATTGATCATCACATGCAGAAATTAAATCAATTGCAATGCACACGTGAAACCATAAAAATTCACACACATTAACACAGCTATTTAACGGGAAATACTGAAGCTAAAAATCCCAACTATATGTATATAATAATCTCATAGAGATCATGTAACAATCCACATACAAAGCTGAACATGTCAAGCTCTCAGTACAATACAATCGCTACAAACTAATCAGGTCCGATCTAGCAAATCCATGCATCGATCTCTGCCACCTGCTAGCCTGCCTCTACTACGCAATCCTTGTTGAAGAATGGCTTTGAATGAACTCAAATACAATTGGCTTGCACTACACAATCCTCATTGGCATCTCCACTGAGTGTTGGATGCAATCAATGCATCACTATAGTCACAACTGATAGTCACACTTGCTCTTTCACCTATCTCTCCACTGGTCTCCACTAAATTGTCCATGCACTGTAGTTAACTGATGTATTCTTTAGTTGATTAATGAGTTAATATTTAGTGAATTAATTATTAATTAATTCACACCACTCTCACTAGTGTATCAGTCAGTTAGACTAGATACAACTAGCTCAACTGTGTCTAACTGAGTTAAACTGAACACAACTCCACTAACTACTTCTACAACTCCACCAAACTCTGTCACATGAGTTCTAACTGAAGTCCTCCATGCAATAGCTCGAGTAAACCCTCAGGAATAACGTAATTCCTTCTATCATCTCCTGTGCCACATCTGTGCACTTAACTGAAGTGCTCCAAGAGAATAAGATAATGTTTAGAGTCCAAATATTATCAAAAGCTAATAATATTCGACATATCTATTTTTAGACTGGCAGTCTAAAAATAGATTTCGCCCAATATGTCTAAAAATAGAAGTCCATATATTTTTCCAACTTGACCAACCATCCACAAATAACATCCTGCGACTCATAGAATATGATCGACATGTCTAAAAATAGACATAGTCTAAAAATAGACTTTGCGCCAAAAATAGCCTGTGAGCCCACTTAGTGAAGGCGACTCTTTTCACTAAGCTCATCATATTGTTGAATCTCAACACTCACTCTCAACAAGATAGGGATTATCTTCCACCTCGATCCTGTCTCTATGGTATTCGAATTTTCTCCTGGTGAGCGCCTTCGTCAGAATATCAGCATCCTGATCCTCTGTAGGAATGTAAGATAGCAACATGATCTTCCACTGCACAAAATATTTGATATGATGGTACCAGATGTCAATATGTTTAGATCTATCATGAAATACTGGATTAAATGAGAGTTTAATGCAACTCTAATTATCACAATATATCACAGTAGGATCTAAGTGTGAACCGAACAACCCGACCAGGATCTTCCTCATCCATATAGCCTTGCATGCAGCCAAAATTGTTGCCATGTACTCGGCCTCCGCTGAACTAAGTGCCACAGATCTATGTTTCCTGCTGTACCAAGAAACTGTTGTAGACCCAATACTGAAAATCCCTCCAGATGTGCTCTTTCTGTCTGTTGGGCGCCCTGCCCAATCTGCATCCGTGAAGCCATGTAGCTTCACCCCATCCGACTGTCTGTACCACAATCCATATCCTGATGTGCTCCTGAGATACCTTAGGACATTATTTCCTACCTTCCAAAAGAGCTTGGTAGGCTTAACCATAGCTTGTGAAAGCTGGTTAATAGCATAGCATATTCCCGGTCGTGTATTAACCAAATACATGAGCGAACCAACCAACTGTCGATAAACAATGGCATCCACTACCTCTGTCGATGTAGCATCCTCTTTCCTCCAACCACCAGGAAGAGGAGTTTCGATAGGCTTGCAGCCTTGCATGTTGAACTTCTCCAGTATCTCCCAGGCATACTTGCCTTGAGACACAAACATTCCACCCTTCCAATGCCAAATTTCCAATCCCAGGAAATAATGAAGGAGGCCCAAGTCCTTCATCTCAAACTCCTTTGCAAGATAAGCCTTGCATGAGTGTATCAACATTTCATCACCTGTTAGTATCAAATCATCTACATAAAGTACAATGATCAAAAACTTACCCTCAACCACAATCTGGTACAGGTTGGGATCCGCCTCACTCTTGGTGAAACCAAGTCTGGTGAAATAACTGTCTATCCGTGTGTACCAAGCACGATGTGCTTGTTTCAGCCCATACAACGCTCTCTTGAGCCTGCACACATGCAAATCACTATTGAAGATTTCGAAACCTTCAGGCTGCTCTATGTACACCTCCTCCTCAATGACTCCATTAAGGAACGCAGTCTTCACATCCATCTGATGAATGTGCCAACCCATCTGCGCTGAGAGAGCAAGGATGCTCTGTATGGAAGAATACCTTGTGAAAAGTGCAAAGGTTTCTTCATAGTCAATCCCCTCAATCTGTGAGAAGCCCCAGGCAACAAATCTTGCCTTGTACTTCTCAATGCTCCCATCAGCAGCTTGCTTCACTTTGTAGATCCATATCGAACCTACCACTAATTTCCCTTCCGGATTTGGGACAATCTCTCATGCACTGTTTCTGACAATCAAATCATACTCTTCCACCATGGCATCTACCCATGCAGGGTCCTCCACAGCTTCCTTGAAAGAGGAAGGCTCCATCACGATACAATTTCTCATCAGAGCCATGTATCCAGTAAATCGGTTAGGTGACTATCTCTATCTGCGATGTGATGTAGGTGCTCCTACATTTGCGATGCATCAAGATTCAGTCGCTTAGCTTCTGTAGTGCGCTTCCGCCCTCTGATGTTTGGCGCTGCATGAGTGGTTTCTTCCACTCCATGAACCTCCTCTTATGGCTGATCCACATCCTGAGGCTCATCATTAGGAACTAACAACCCCTCATCTGCATGCAAGTGTAGCTCCCTCTCAAGCGACAACTTCATGGCTTTCTCCTCATGAAATTTGATATCCTGTCACACAATAGTCTTCCGACTGTCTTGAAAATACACACGATAGTTGTGGGGTGTTTCTGTGTACCCCACAAATATCCCAACCTCTGCGGTTGGCTCCAGCTTCTTCCTAGCATCCTTCGTCACATGAATGTAAACAGGTGAGCCAAAAATCTTCAAATGAGAAATATCAGGCTTCTTACTAGAAAACGCCTCTTCGAGTGTACTCATAACAAGTACTCTATGAGGACAACGGTTTTGCACATAAACCACAGTGTTGCATGCTTCCGCCCACAAGTGTATGGGAAGGCCTTGATCATGCAACATCGCCTGTGCAGCACCCACGATCGTTCTGTTCTTTATTTCCGTGACCCCATTCTGCTGTGGGTTATGAGGCGCTATGAGCTCTCTTCAAATTCCTTCTGCACTGCAAAAGTCTTTGAATTCGCCAGAGATGAATTCACCACCATTATCGCTGCTTAGAGCCTTCACCTGCTTCCTTGACTCTTTCTCAACCAGTGCCTTGAACTCACAAAACTTTGAGTATGTCTCGCTCTTCTTCTGCATGAAGAAGATTCAACACTTACGAGAAAAGTCATCAACAAATATCACATAATACCTATGCTTTGCTGTCGAAGCTACTGAGAAAGGTCCACACACGTCTGTGTGAATTCTCTCAAGAATCGTCGTGGCGCGACTATCCTTCTCATGAAAAGTGGCTTTCACATATTTTCCCAAAGTACATCCCTTGCACTGATATGACTGTGCAAGTGTACCCTTGGGAAGCCCGATAGAAATTTGCTACAAAATTTTCAAAGCACCATGGTGAAGATGGCCCAATCTCTTGTGCCAAAATTCACCCTCATCCCGGCTTACCACTCCTTCTGCTTTGCCTGTAATTGCTGCACCACCACCTACCTGCAATTGATAATGGTTCTTAACTCGAACCCCTATCCTTCGGGTTTCACCAGTTGCCTTATTGCGCAGGAAAGCCTTTCCCTCGCTAAAGACAACATCATATCCCTTGTCTTCCAACATAGCCACCGAGATCAGATTCTTCTTCAATCCTAGAACATGCATGACATCCTTCAATATGAAAGGTTTACCGGATTCCCTCTCAAGGAAATGGTCCCAATACTATTCGCACTGTATCTACCATCATCGCCCATCTCGATGTGCACTCCAAGATCTTTCTCATCCAGATCACTGAACAAATCTTTGTCTCCGGTCATATGAAAAGACGCACCACTGTCAAGAAACCACACTGATCCCATCACACTTGAAACCAAGCATGAAATCAGTGAAAAATCCAGCTCAAACTACGAGGCTAAGGCCTCTCCAGCTGCAGATCCAGTAGCCTGCTTATTTTTCTTCTTCTATGGACAATTAGTGGCGTAATGTCCGTGTTGGTGACAGTGAAAGCACTTCACCTTGGACAAGTCCTGCTTCTTGCCTTTCACACTGGATTGAGAAGGATTTTTCTTTCCCTTCCCTTCTCTTGCTTTGGCAGCCCAAAAGCGCTAATTTTCTTCATCTTCATTCTTCTGCTGGGGACCCTGCACTCCCGCCTTATCTCCTCCTGCACAAGATCCGACCAAAGTCGCTCCCATCCTGGCAGTTTCTCCCGACCATTGACAGAGTCCTCGTAGCTATGCCAACTCTTCAGAAGCCCAAGGAGAGCCAAGATCACCAAGTCCTCTTCATCTAAAGTAGCCCCCACACTTCCCAGCTCATCCCTGCACTGGAAAAACTTTGTGAGGTACTTGGGTATACTTTCGCCTTTCTCCATTTTTATTTTTCTGAGCTTGTCTTTAAGCGCCAACTTCCGTTGGTCACTTCTGCTTTGGAACAAGTCTGTCAAATATTTCCACATCAAGATAAGCTTTACCATGAAGGCTGGAAACTATGTGATCCGTCACACCTTCCAACAGAATCCTTCGACATTTTTTTGTCTTCTTTAGCCATGTGTGAAGTGCGGCTGCATCGCTAGAAGCAGGTTTTGGAATTTCTGCATCTATGAACTCCTTCAACCCATTATCATCCAGCGCCGCCTCCATCCTGTCCTTCCATGAAATATAATTTGACCTGCCCTCAAGGGCATACTACAATTGCAATCCGTTGAAAGACATTTCAATGAATGCTCAACTTCGACACAAAGAAAACACTACAACAAATTCAAATTCCACCAGTACAAAACTCAACCGCTTCAATAATTGCAATATGCTCCAATGATCAACTGCTCTGATACCATGTAGAAAATATATAAATTATGTGTTATATATCCAATAGTATCCTGATCACACACTATTTAACTTCATGCACAATACATAATCTATTCCACCATTGATCATCACATGCGGAAATTAAATCAATTGCAATGCACACATGAAACCATAAAAATTCACACACATTAACACAAATGTTTAATGGGAAAGCCTGAAGCTAAAAACCCCAACTATATGTATATAATATATGTCATAGATATCATGTAACAATCCTCATACAAATCTAAACATGTCAAGCTCTCAGTACAATACAATCGCTACACACTAATCAGGTCCGATCTAGCAAATCCATGCACCGATCTCTGCCACCTGCTAGCTTGCCTCTATTGCGCAATCCCTGCTGAAGAATGGCTCTGAATGAACTCGAGTCCACCTGGATTGCACTAAGCAATCCTCATTGGCATCTCCACTGAGTGTTGGATGCAATCAATGCATCACTATAGTCACAACTAATAGTCACACTTGCTCTTTCACCTATCTCTCCACTAATCTCCACTGAAATGTCCATGCACTGTAGTTAACTAATGTATTCTTTAGTTGATTAATGAGTTAATATTTAGTGAATTAATTATTAATTAATTCACACCACTCTCACTAGTGTATCAATTAGTTAGACTATATACAACTAGCTCAACTGTGTCTAACTGAGTTAAACTGAACACAACTCCACCAACTGCTTCTACAACTCCACCAACCTATGTCACATGAGTTCTAAATAAATTCCTCCATGAAATAGCTCTAGTAAACCCTTAGGAATAGCGTAATTCCTTTTGTCAGCTCTTGTGCCACATCTGTGCACTTAACTGAAGTGCTCCAAGAGAATAAGATAATGTTTACAGTCCAAATATTATTAAGAGCTAATAATATTCGACATATCTATTTTTAGACTGGCAATCTAAAAATAGATTCCGCCCAATATGTCTAAAAATAGAAGTCCATATATTTTTCCAACTTGACCAACCATCCACAAATAGCATCCTCCAGCTCATAGAATATGATCGACATGTCTAAAAATAGACTTTGCGCCAAAAATAGCCTGCGGGCCCACTTAGTGAAGGCGACTCTTTTCACTAAGCTCATCATCTTGTTGAATCTCAACATTATCCTCTCTGAACTAGCATGAAACTATGGACATGAGTATGTGATCATTCTCATACCAATGATGTTAGGTATAGAGAGTATAATTTCTTCAGAAACTCTCTTCTGTAAGTTAGGAAGTACTCTTGAGACTGAAACATGAGTTCAATTTATAGGAACACGAAGGAGGTTTCAGTTATATAAAGAGGGGGATAAAGTCCTATCATAAAGGTATTTTAGCTCCAAATACCAAGGGATAATCTCCATTAATGAAGGGATAGAGGTTCATGAATGAAGGGGCGAATCTCGACCTGATAACGCTTCTAGAAGCCTCCAGCTGGGAGAATATTCGACCATCTGAGCTTCTAGAACTTACGTTTTCTTTTGTTTTACCTTTTATTGGGGTTCACAGTTTTAGTAAGCAGAACATGCAGGATGTGCCGCAGGTTATAAAGCAAGAAACTGCAATACCACAGGTAAGAACTAGGAAAAGTGCAGAGTTAGGCTTTTTAGGGTTTTAATGAGCTTTTCTCCAATTCCAAGACTTGGTTTAGGAACTTTATGGTTTTTGTCCTTTAGGGAGCATAATATAGGTAATGATAAACCCATATAGACAGCTAAATGTCATGGTGAAAAATTTTAGTGTAACAGATTGCCCCCTAAAGCACGAAGTCTGAAGTAGTTCTGAAGAGTGAAGTGCTTTATCATTCTGAGGATTGGGTTGCGGACATACCGGTCAAAACCTATAAAAACATTCAATGCAAACATATATATGTATATCATCGCTGAGGTAGGCATTCCCATACTCAGATAAAAAATAACTACATGTTGTGATACAGAAATGATTTTAGAATTACATCAATAGTAGACACAACATGGATGCAGCCATCTATTAGAAGTAGTCTATTGTATCATGAATAATAAAACTTCTCGCAGCCTGGATGGTGGAAACTAGATCCAGGGTCTTGATTTCTGATTCCTGAACTAGTATGATTCTATCCATGCGATTGATTGTGTCGAAGTCGAACATGGTAGAAACCACTTGATTACCAGTCAATGATGTGAACTGTTAATAAGTGTGAGAGAAACCACCAATAATGACAATGGCTCTCAAAGTACTCAGTACAATCCATGAAGTGTGAATGAATGATTTGAAGTCAAACACTTCACAGAATCATTTGATCGAAGGTTAATGATGCAACCTATTTTTGAAGGTGAGAAACCTGCCATTTGGGCATGCAGATCCCAAGGTACTGATAGGATTCTAGACCAAATTTCTAGATGATGAGCTGTCGTCGATAGAAAATGACCTGTCATAGGAAAGCCCATGACACGAAACCATTAGATCAAGTTTTGAAGAATTTTTAGCAAGGAATGACTCAGGGATGGTCAACACAAATGGAGACAAATGTTTGCAATGAATGGTTTATTTGAACTGTCCTCTTGAACACATAATGGCACTGCAGATGGTTTGGTGAGAATTGACCTAAAGCTAATACCCAAAAACTGGTTGAAGACTTTCAATGTGGTTTGATTAACTTTAGACAAAGGATTTTCCCGACCCAGGTATGAGTGTGACAAAAGTGTCGTGTTCAAGAGTGGTATACTGCTTTTGAAACAAAGTGTGACAAGTGGATTCATTTTCTCTCTTTTCCCCCACCATTCTGGCAAGTACCTCTTTATTTTTGACAAGATTGAGGAGGATAACATTTGCTTGTTTGTGTAAGCTCATCCTTCGGATGAGTCCAACTTAGTATTAAAATATAACCCTAAGAAGGAGTGGTTCGTTCCTATTTGTAATCGACAGGTCCTTTACTGTTAAGTTTTAATGAGTCCATTATAGGAGAAACTCGATGTTTTTCAATTTTTAGGGAGTCAAGAAAAAAACTTAAGAAAACTTTGTGGGTGTAATTTTTCGTAAATTTAGTCTCTGATAAAATAATGTAGGATAGAACTCTATTGACCATGATTAGTCAACGTATAACTTTTTCATAAATAATTCATTTTAGTCCGGAAAAGGGGTAAAATTATACTGAAAGGATGATTGTTCATTTCCTTTAACGAGTTTGAATAGTCAAGTACTCTGCAATATTTTCATGTTTAGAGAGTCTGAAAAGGGCTTAAAAGAGAACTCTAGGATTTCGCTTTTTCGTAATTTTCAATAGCCCGAAAAAGTGATAAAATTGTGCTCATCATCAAAATAATTCTTTTCACCCAAAAAACCTGTTTTCTGCACAAAAACTCAAAAAATTAAACATACCTATTTCCATAAGTAAAAATATTTGAAAAATAACTTTTTAAAGTGGAAAAAAAATAAAATAATATTTTATTCATTCAAAAAATCTTATAAAAAATAGTTCAACAAATTCATTTTTACCTTTTGTATTCAGTGTTGAAAGTTGAGAGCCTTTGGTAGAAAAAGTTCCGAAGGTGATAACAGGAGAACTGACCGCTCAAATCGAAAATCTTCGAATCCAGGTAGTCTACAACACTCTTGTCTTCATTTTCATCCATTTGAATTCTATTTTTAGGCTTTGAAATCATTTTTTGAGGGGAAAATAGGTTCAAAATTCTGCTCTCGAGGGTCCGCGGGTCATCCATGTGTAACCTGCGGACCTCGATAATTTTCATAAAGGAAAATTATCAGGCTACCGCGGTTTTCATGAAGAGCACGTGCAGAGGTCCACACTGTCTCTATATGAAAATTGTAGAGGCACTGTGAGAAAAGGAAAATTATTAAATTCTCTAAAAAATGGTTAAAAATTCTCACTCTAAAAGCTTCTAACCTTCAAATGCGTCCATTTGCAGATTATTCCACAATGTTGGAGTGGAGAGAACGCGAGCACGAAGAGGTAGATGAGGCGGCCATGAATAATCCGGCCACAATGTGTGTGTTGAGAGATCATGGATTTTATAAATTCAGGGCAATTCAGGGCATGAGGGCACAAGTGGAACTAATGACCTAGTTCGTGAACAAATGGGATGTCCAAGAACAATGTTTTATCATCGGTGATCACAAGCTAGAACTTGAGCTTGAAGACATTTACTTTCTCACTGGTTTATCCAAAAGAGGTGAACATATCTCTTTGTTTGGAGCTAGGCAAGGTGGCCTGCCTATTTCTAGCTATAAAAAAGAGTTCTGCAGTGAAGAAGCTGATCCCAAAGATAACCGTATAGACATAAATACTATCCTATGTCTTGATCTTAAATTTATTGCTTTCACCGTAACTAGGTTGTGTGGGAGTGAAGCTCCACGTCTGGCTACCAAGTCTCAGATGTAGACAACAATCGAATGTTATAGAGGTACCATTTTCAATTGGTGTGAAGTGGTATTGGCCAATATGAAAGGCCAATTGACCAGAGCAAAAAACTCAAAGTTGAAAAAATTTGGGTATAGTGCCATCTTGGTTTCTTTTGCTTTGGAGAGTATTCCATCCCTTGCCCCTCAGCTGATCTCTGTTGATTCTGGTGAACCTAGAGAGCCTCGTATGGTACACTGGGTTGCACTGATGGCCCGCCATGGTGGCGATGTCTGTGTGGTAGTTCGATTCACTCTGGCATATTTTCATTGGCTGCAGAACCAAATCTTTGCTATTGAGGATTTCTCGTATGTGGGCATAGGTTTCCGAGGTGATCCCGAGATGTCCTTATCTCCGGGGGCACAATGGGATGAATCAGGTAAATGAATCATTTTGATGTGTTTTAACTCTAATTTTTTTTTTTTTAATCGTCCAATACTGATAACAAAATTTTAAATGCAGATGTTGGTCCATGGAGGCCATCCACTCTTCGCCGCTTCGAAAGGAAGCCAACAGATCCTGTTGCACAGCCACAAAATCAGGCAGCAAAAATTCTTACTGACTTGGAGAACAACCTAGAGAGGTTGACTATAGATATCCCAGAGACATCAACGAATGATATTCCTCTTCGTCTCTAGAGACATGTTACTGGTGTTCTTGGCCAGTTTAAGAGATTCCTGCACAAGGTTGCACGGGCAATATTTTACTACCATGACCATCAACACAGATAGTGGATGATCATCGCGGACTGTTGTATTTTGTTTTTTGTATCACTATCTTTCAGATCATAAGGTGTCTTAAACCTATGATTGCAGACGATGTAATCTTTTTTGAAAACATAAACTCCTATCTATGATATTACTACTTTCTTTGACTACCTTGTTCAACATGTATCGAATGATGTTTTGGTTTACTGATTTAGCGTTGCAAATGTCTATTTAAAACATGATTAGCTAATGCATCAGCCAATGTGTTCAAATTTCTTGGAATGTATTGATATTTGATGTAATAAAATTTCCTTTCCAAGAGATGAACCTTCAAAACTAATCTCAATAACACTGGATTTTTAATTGCGTATACTCTGTTTAAATGTAATACAATGAGTTCTAAATCTAGCCTAATGATCAAACGTCGAATGCCAAATGAAATGGCATCAGATAATAACTCAATCACTGTGCTATATTCTGCAACATTATTCATTGTTTGACCAAGGCTTACCCCATGCATAGAAACTAACTCATCAGTGGGTGAATAAATAACCCAGGCTACGGACGAAATATTCCATGTACTACGACAGGCACCATCAGCAAAACCAATGTACGTTTGAAGGAATGTCGACGTCTACAATATCAAGAGTAATCAAGATAAGCAGTGATAGTAGTAAAAGAAAACTTAAACTAGACACACTCATTTAATCTAACGCATCTAACTAGAAAAATAACTAATATACAAATGAGATCTTCACACAAGAATCAAGCATAATATTTCTTTAGATAAAGTCCATTTCTGGGTTTATCTAAAGAGACCCCGTCATAATCAGTCAATTCATAAGCTCCTTTTGCAAGCACTCGCTTGACAATGTAAGGACCATGCCACATTGGTTCAAATTTCCCAGCTCCTAGCTTATCATTAGCTTGATCATATACCAAGACTAGGTCACCTTCTGAAAAAACACAAGGTGTAACACTTCGATCATACTGAGCTTTAATGCATTTTTTATGAGCTTTGACAGCTAATGCAGCAGTGCGCCGAGTCTCATCTAATTGTGCTAAGTGAAAAAAGCGTTTTTCCTCTTCAAAATTCGCTGGTAGTAACTCTATGGCTAATTGGAGTGACGGTATTTCGCATTCAATGGGTAACACAGCTTCTAAATCGTAAACCAGTTGAAAAGGAGTGAACCCTGTTGTAGTTTTCGTTGAGGTTCGATATGCCAATAGTGCAGAAAAAATCATGGTATGCCACTTTGATTTATGAATTCCGATTATCCTTTTGATCATAGTGGTTAAAAATTTATTAATGGCTTCAACCTTACCATTAGCCTGCGGGTAATATGGAGTAGAGTTATCATGGCGCAGGCCAAGTTGATTAGAAAGTTCGGTCATCATTATATTTCGAAAATGACTCCCATGGTCAGTAATAATAGCTTGGGGTACACCAAAATGAGCAATCACATGATTGAAAATGAACGTAGCTATAGTTTTGCCATCTACCGCAAATGTAGGCATCGCCTCGGCCCATTTGGTAAAATAATCGACAACAAGAATAATATAGCCATGCCTCCCGGCCAAGTGAGGGTTACATGTAATGAAATCAATGCCCCTTTTGCAAAAGGACTGACATCAATTATGGGGTGAAGAGGAGCTGGTGGTGCACGCATCTTTCGATCAAATATTTGACAGTTGTGGCATTTTCGGACCGCGAGAATGAAATCTTTGAATAATGACGGCAAAAAATAACCAGCGTGCAATATCTTTTGGGCTATGGCATACCCAGACATATGACCACCACACGCTCCAGAGTGGCAGTGATTCAAAAAAAATTCAGCTTCTTCATGAGTTAAACATCGTCGAAAAATAGAATCCGCACCATGACGATAAAGTGTGTCTCCAACAATATTGTATTGCTGAGATTAGTAATGGATCTTTCGTCGATTTGAATGTGAGAGTTCAGGCCGAAAAGTTTGGGTTTGGAGATAAATTATAATATCTCCATACCATGGATCTAACGTACTGATAAGAAAAATAGGTTCATCAGCAATCGGATGCTCTACCATAGTTTCCGTCTCAGTATTTGGGAAGTCACACATAAGTTTGGCGAACACCAGTGATTTCTTTGATTTAGAATTCTTGAATTCCAAATCAAACTCCTGTAGGATAAAAATCCATTTAGAGTATTTTCCCCTGAGTAATTGTTTAATCAGAATGTACATCATCGGGTTGCAATTGGATATCACAGTTGTTTTTCTTAACAATATGTAATGAAAAAATCTTTGGACAGCTTGAACTGCTGCCAAGGCCAATTTCTCCACATGTGAATATTTACTCGGTTGTATTGCGATTCCGACTTAGTTAGTAAATCACATTCTCATTGTGAAATTCATCCTCTTGAACTAATACCATCCCAATGGTGGAATTAGAGGCTGCTAGGTATAAAAAGTAATCCTAGTTGTAATTTGGTGGATGCAATAATGGTGCATGGGTCAACACGTGTTTCAAAGCATCAAAAGATCAATCAGCAACCTCATCCCAAATAAAAGGAACATTCTGTTTCAACAACCTGGTAAAACCTTTTGTTAACTCAACATAGTTCTGGATAAATTTATGCAGAAAGTTTTCTTTCCCTTGCAAACTTTGGAGTTGGCGAAGTGTGGAAGGAGGAGGGAAATTGATAATAGCCTCAACCTTCGAGGGGTCGACACAAATGTTTTCTTTTTAAACCAAGAATCCCAGTAATCTACCAGATTTCACACAAAAAACACATTTGTGTGGATTCAAACGAATCTTATAATGCCTACATCTCATAAAAATTGCTTATAAATGAGTAGGATGATCTTCTCTGTGTAATGAATGAGCAGTAAATCATCGAGATAAGGTTGCACAATGTGTTTAATGTCATGAAAAGCGTAAGACATTGCCCTTTGAAAAGTTGCACCAACATTCTTTAATCCGAAAGGTAGTTTACAATAAGAAAAAGTCCCCCAAGGAAAAATGAATGTTGTTTTTGGTTGATCAACAGGGAGTATGTTTATTTGATTGTATCCAGAAAATCCATCCATAAATGAAAACATTTAATTCCCATCACAATCATCTATGATTTGATCAATATAAGGGGTAGGATAATTGTCCTTAGGACAGGCTTTGTTAATATCTCTATAATCGACACATACTCTTATAGTTCCTTGTTTTTTGGTAACAGGAATGATATTAGATACCCAATTTGTTAAAGGAATTGGATAAATAAAACCTGCTCACAGTAATTTCTCAACTTCAACTTTAATAGCAGCAACTTTTCGTGGATGTATCAGACGTAATCTTTGCCCAATAGGTTTAGCATTTGGGTAAGTTTTTATTTCATGAACGACAATCTTGGGATCAATTCCTGGAATTTCTTCATAAGGCCAGGAAAATATGTCATGGAATTATTGAAATAGGGCTTTATATGTAATAATTTTATCTAACGTACAAGAAGCGCCTATATGAATGTTTTCAACAACTCCTGTTTTAACTGATATGTCAATGGGAACCGTCGAAGAAATATTTCCCAAATTAATTTCAGAATCCGAATTTGTAATCAATATTGGACTCTAGGGTTCCTTGACATAGTCAATTGTAAAAATAGATGAAAAAGTATTTTCAAATCAATCAAGCTCAGGTAAAAATGATGACCTATGATGGATATCATCCCATGGTAATTCATCTATGGACAAGAATTCGTGAATGCTTTCATCAGTATAAAACACTTGTTGAAAAAGATCAGGAATTGATGTTATAGCTGAGCTTGATGGTGAAAATGATTCTACATTGATCACATTCATTGGATGAGAATCAGTTGATGATATATTGGAAAATGATTGTACTGCTTGATATGCTATCTCAAAAGGACTCAAAGGCATCTCGCCATTGAAAGAATCCAGTTCTGACTCTAAAGGCACTATCCAAGGGTCATCAAATGGAATAGTGTTTGATGTAATCATATTGATATTAGCAATAGTACGTGGTACGTTAGGTGGAGGCATAGAAAAAGTTCCCATTAAAGCATAATCTTTGATTAAACCTACTCCAACATCCTCATAAGGGATAGTTGATTTTCCAACATGTTGAATACTATCTGTAGAACCTGGGTCTGACGAATAATATGAGAGCTGATCTATTTTCACAATCTTTCCTTGATGAGGAAACATGATTAATCGAAAGACAGCTGACACGACAACATTCATAGCATAAGACCAACTTCGACCTAGAAGAATGTTGTAATCTAGAGGGGCATCAACGACTTCCACATCTAAATTAACAGTTTTACCTTCGACCTCTATAGGAAGATCTTGCAAAATTCCATATGGATGGAATCCTCTTCCGTCAAAAGCTTTGAGGATTTTTGGGGATTGGTTAAGTGTCAAAGAACCAAGTTATTTCCAACAATTTAACGACATAATACACATAGACTATTTAACAATTTAACGTCTATTTTTTACTAATACTGGAATCTGAAAAGCCATTTGATGAGGGAGCCGTGGTGTAAAATTTTCTAAATCGAAGACCATAAGGTTCGAATCCTAAAGATCTATAGCTCCAATAGCTAATAGGAGTAATTTTCTTTGTGCCGGACATGATTGCAGCACTTCTAAGGTCGACATTGTTGAAGGAAATATTGCTAAATCTTCAACAATGTTGTAGTTTTGAGCAGCTCTCGCATGTGGATTGAAAGTTGATTTCCGAAGTACAGCTTTAGCATGTTATCACTCTAGCAAATTCTTAAGTTGTGGGATTTTGTTTTTTAGTCAAAGAACTCTAGAGGTAACCACAAACCTACTTCAAACTCTAGGATCTAGCCTTCCTAGGGTTCAGAGAGGGCTCTCTCTTTAAAATTTATCTTTGATTGATTTATAAATGTTAGGCTAGTTATGAATTGGCAGTTTGGTTTTGATTGATTATTTTGGTGGGAATAAATCACTTGAAGGGGAGAATAGAGGGAAATCTACTTTTCCATTGGGCTATGGAATCTAAATCAAGCTAGTAGAACTAGGATCAGGGCCTAAAAGGTCAAATGTCTTCAGGGCAAGATAGATAACCCTTGGAGATTATGGAAAATTGTTTTTTGAGGTGGTATGATTGGGATAAAGGGAACTTAAGGATCCTTTGATCCAGAAAAGGGAAGTAGTAGATAGAGGTCAAACGGGAGAGGGAGCAATTAAGGGTTCCCTACACCGGAAATCAGAAGAAAACAAAAAAATGAATTAAAAAACATGGTGCTATTAACATGTCCTGTAGTAATACTCCTAGTTATACATTCAGATTTAGAATTAAAACACATATGTATTCATGTAACAAAGCAAGATTACAAATGACAAGTTTAGAGAGTACTTCACTACAGATAGATTATCACAGGGATCCTGAAGTATGATGCCAAATAGGTGATCCAGTCTACTACCCAAAGTCGAAACACACAACCTTCAAGTCAACAAAATATCTATAGTAATCTTCAACAATTTTATTCCACACAAAAATACTTCTAAGGGTGAAGTATTTATACAAAATGTATTACAAAATATCCTAGATGACTTCTAAGAATTAACTTAGGAAAATAAAATATCTTTACATCAAAAATAGGGACAGCTGCTTAACAAATCAGCAAGCTGTCCTATTTTATTCAAAATAAATAGAACTTTTTTTATGACAAGAGGCTGCTAACTGCCTATGTGTCCTGCATGCTGGCTGTTAGATATTTTCATGATTTTGACTTGCCTTCACTGATACTCTTCCTCACTTATACTCTTTCACACTGATACTCTTCAATCCGGATACTCTTTAATCTTCAGTAAACTGCTGTAATATTCGCATTTTAGCCCACAGCTAAATGGAATATTAAAGTTTTGTTTTTATCACCTAACAGCTAAATAAATGGGTAAGGAAGCCCATGCACATTAAAAACATGAATAAAATCCCTCAAATGTGGAAGGGAATAGTCATATGAGCTGGATTTCACACCCTTATGTGTGAAAAGGGACATTTGCATGAAGAGAAGGTCAAGTTTGACCAAGTCAACAGCGTTGGGATAGGAGGTGGAGAGCACTTAGATAGACAGCGCAGTATGAATGGGAAGAGAGTTACTTGGTGGAGGAAACCCTGATAAGTGGGACCCATGGAGAGAGTGCTTTCACTTGTTTAAAAGGAGGGCAAGGCAGCCATTGTTATTCATGTCATGTATTATTGATTTTATGGTCTATTCAGACTTTGTGGAATATCTGGCTGTTTAGCTGAGTTGCAGTGCTGCTTAGCACAAGGATCTCCTGCTTAGGAATCCTTCTCCTTTATTGAGAGCCTCTTGAAGGATTTGTACTGATTTTCATCACATATAGGCTTGAGGCCAAGCATCCTCCTCCAGTACAACGTTATTTTTGTATCAGAATAATGTTGTGGTGCAGGGTGTTGCAGTGAGGGTTCACAACACCACTTCCATCACTTGTTTTTCAGAGGAGGAGTCTCTCTTTCCTTTGAGAGATCATTTTGGAAGCCTTTGGAGCTGATTACAAATCTTGGCATTGGGCCAACTAATTCCCTTGCCCCTACAACGCAGTTTTCTCTAGTGACTGCGTTATTTCTAGTGAGCATTTGTTGTGGGGATTTTGCAGATTTTTTGGAGGGTGAGATATTTAGTGATAGGATCAGCCTTTCGCTTGAGAGATCTATTGGAGGTGGTATTTACATCAGATGCAACATCTTCATCCATCTCCATCCAGTTCTATTTTCTGAGTTTCAGTTGCTACCCAGCAACTCTGGCATTTTGCAGATTTTGTATATTACAGCCAATCCTTCCAGGATTGACCTGAGGTAGCCTTTGGGAGCTGAGATCTTCACTCCCAATGTTGTATGGGCCATACATTTGTACAGATATGTATTTGACATATGTTAGCATGTAGTTGCTCTTATAAAACTGCGCAATAATAGCTTGGGCACACTTATGTAGCAGTGTTTTATCATGATCTATGTACTTGTTTCTTGAGGCTGAGCATTGCCTCTCTTGAGTAACATTTTCCTCAAGATCTTGTACTCATTTGTTGCCGCTATAATTTAATAAGATGGCTATGGATCTTTCTCACATTTTTATGAGTTGAGTTGTCACTGATACTCCATTGTTGTGTTTGCATATTACTGGGTCTCCACATTTGGAATATCTTAAGATATTCCCAATAGTGTATATTTTCCCGATTTTGGGATATTACAACTGCCTTTATTGTTGTAAAATCTGTTTTGACAATGAAAAAGTAAACAGATTTTTTCTTCTTCATTTGTTTGCCTTTCATTATTCATAGCAAATCATTCAATGCCTTCCAATCCTCATTTTTAGGGATTTTAATATTCTTGAGTTTCCTAAAATTTTCATCAGCCTCAGTATACTTAGCAAATGTGGGCTTGATAACAAATAAGTGCTTGATTTCATGCTGCAAGTAAAACAAGTCTTCAAAGTTCTTCAATAATACTTTCCCTGTTGGAATGCCTTTCCCTGATGGCTTATTCACCTGTTCTTTAGAAAACTCTC
>JAXQQM020088337.1:0-31984 GCA_034641835.2 Pinus albicaulis
TAAAAAAAAAAGAGGAAGAGGGAGAGAGAATTTTTCTGACATACAATTAGTGGAAGGACTAGAGGAAGAAGTAGACAACCCTATTATTGAACCTTATCTTACCTCTGAAGAATCTACAATGACAGGAGATGGAGAAGGAGAAGTTCATAATGGAGAAGATATACCAATATTTTGTGGAGGAAGATGCAAAATATGAGGAGGTGGTGGAGGAGGTCAAGGTGGTAGAGGTGGAAGGGGTGATGATAGAAATTTTCACGAAGAGGATATTTTTGGATTCCCCATCCTAGATAGAGACACCACTACTACCATGAAAAATATCTCATCATCCATCCTTCCTAACTTTCATGGGTTAAGGACTAAGGATCCAAATAAATTTCTTTTTGAGTTTGAAGTACTATGCAGATCATATGATTATCTACTTGATACTCAAAATTGAAATTATTTCCAACTACTCTAAAAGGTTGAACTCTTAAATGGTGCATGGGTCTAGGAACACATTTTATCAAAACATGGGATGATATAAAAGAATATTCCAAGAAAAAATATAAAGATTTTTGTATGCATCATAACCTTAAGAATGGAGTCCTTAGTATGGTTGAAAACGAGGATTAAAACGTGTAAAATCTAGTGCAAAGGTTTCCTACAATAACAAAAGGGCTAAAATGCACAATTTAAATGAAGAGACATTAAAAACTCTTTTGCTAAAACCTATAAGGGATCAGTTGATTTATATTCTCAATATAATGGTAAAAGGAGGTATCTCCTAGTTTTCATTTGAATAAATTTGTGAGTTAGAAAACACATGGCATGAGGCAAGGAAAAATATGGTAAACAATAAAGAGATCCAATCATGTCTAGAGTAAGAAAATATGCATTTAGATCAATAAGTACAAAAAAAATAGGAAATATGCTTCAAAACTTTAAAATAAATATCCTTGGAAATCTTAGTGAACAACTGGACACTTTAAGGATAGAAAACAAACAAAAAGTTGAGAATGTTACATTATCCATTTTTTGTTCTATATGTATGAAAAAACATGCTTTATGAGAATGTCCTCATGAATCATAGTGTTGAAATATGTTTTATATGTGCAAAAAATCATGATAAAAAAGAATTTCCCTGAATACCTGGACATAAGGTTATTTTATAAGATGAAGCTGGAACAAGTCAAGTTGAATCAGTTTTCTTTGGAGAGAAAAACTAGTAATCACATGCTTTATTATGTAATGTTATTTAGAGAAACATATATGCTTGCACGCATGGGAAAAGTATAGTTTTTGGTATTATATCTCTAGATAAAAGGAAGATGCAATCCCATAATATTTATTGTGTTACCCTTCTTTCGGGAAAAATAATATGTATTTGGAAAACCTAAAGGAATTAACTATGGTATTAGCTTTATTTTGAGAATAATAAGCATAGTTATTGGGTTATATCTTTTGGATGAGATGGAAATGTCCCTTTGCATGCATGAAAGAATAAGTGGTATGTGTTTTAACCCTTGGAAAATAAATGTGTTAATTTTTCCATGAAATATTTATTTAGTTTCTTTCGGAAAGAAATATATGTTTTACATTCAGGAAGAACAAGATATGTTATTGCATGCACAAAATTGTAACTAGTATGTTAACTTTGTTTGAAATAGATTTGGCGTTGTTATAGATAATGACCATTATGATTAGATCTTTGATGGAAAAGTTTTTTTTGGAAAAGAACATGCATTCACATGCATAAGTATAACATCTATTGCATTAATCCATTTTTAAAAGAAAACATGAGTAGGAAAAAAGAGAAATTTCTTGTTGGGATGGTTATATTGAAATTTTGTTATGTATTTGCATGCATAATATTATTATATAGTATGTTAGCTTTCCTTTGGAAATAATATTAAAGTGCATGCAAGATTTTGTTAGTGTTTGTTGGAAAGATGTTGCTTGATAGTGATTTATTTGTTACTAATGCACTTGAAATGATGTTAAATAAGGAAATTAATGTCAATGTGGTTATGTTTTATATATGTAGACAAATAGTGTTGAAGTGTCACAAATAGAGATTGATTATTGGTTTATTAATATTTTATCTAATCGTGATATCAAGCATGCTGACAACATCAATGGCAGGAAAAAAGGATGGCTTGAAAAAAGGATTTTCAAGTTTAACATTGTGGAAGATAAAGAGTTGTTCGTCCATGCAGGTTTAGTAGTTCCAATTGCACGATGACCCACTAAAGGAAACAGTATGAATACAAAGACAAATATTGAGGATTCATGGGTAAATGGTATCATGATGATTGTAATAGCTTATAGCTAGTTATGTTTCACTTAATATTATTTTTCTATGTAATTTTTATGAAAATGGTCAAGGGATGGACTCCCTTATAACCATTGAGTGAGGGGTGACAACCCTCACGAGCTTTTAATAATAAAATTAAACATTTTTTGGTTTTCACCCTATAGGGTTTCCAGGGTATATCAATGTCTAATGATGTGATTGTTCATTGTGTCATTTTCATGATGGTAATTTATTTCATTATTTTATGTTTATATTATCAATGTGATATACTAATTGAGCTAAAATGATCATTGGATTGATGCATATTTATAGCAGGAAATTTAAGTTAATATGCTACAACAAGGAGAGTTAATGGTTGTGTAACTCACTATGATTTTTATTAAATATTTCTCTAACTGATGATTATGGGTATTGAAATGGTTAATTTGGAAATATAGAAAGTAATTTATGAGGTTACACATTTGTAAATGTTGAAAAAAAATTCCTAACTCCATGCATTTTCCTATGAGGTTATTGGGGCATGTTACAGCATCTGTACATACTACAAATTCTTTGTTTAGATCAAAAATCTTTAAAATAGGAGCAATTGTTAGTTTAATTTTTAATTGTTCAAAACTACATTGACATTTTGTTTTCCTTTCAAACTTCTTTCCCTTTTTCTCTAGCAATGTAATAGGATAAGCTAAGGTTGAAAATCCTTCTACAAATATCCTATAGTATCCAGCGATACACATGAATGATCTGATAGCTGGAACATAATTAGGCACAGGCCAATCCAAGATAGTTTTCTTCTTCTCTAGGTCTATTACCAAAACTTCCTCTGAAATTACATGACCCAAAGACTAAATTTTATCCTTATAAAATTCACATTTGATAAGTTTGGCATATAACTTATGTTCTCTAAGTGTTTGTAAGACAATTCTGAGATGCTCTTTATGTTCTGCTTCATTCTTGGAATATACCAGAATCTCATCAATAAACACCAAAAAAAAATTTATAGATACTTATGTAACACATTTATCATTAGACACATGAATGTAGCAAGTGCGTTAGTCAAACCAAAAGGTAGAACCACAAATTCATAGTGCCCATATCTAGTTCTTAATGTAGTCTTATTGATGTTTTCATCTTTAATTCTTAATTGGTGATAGCATGTTTTTAAATCAATCTTTGAAAAGATAGTAGCTCCTCATGCTTGATCAAATAATTCATCTATTCTGGGTAGAGGGTATCTGTTCTTTATAGTCAATTTATTCAATTTTCTGTAGTTGATACACATCATGAATGTAACATATTTCTTTTTAACAAACATTACAAGTGCTCCCCAGGTAGACACAGTTAGTCTGATATAACCTTCGTCTAATAATTCTTGTAGTTGCAGTTTTCGTTCAAACAACTCAGGAGTACTCATTCGATAAGGTGCTTTAGAGATAGGTGTAGCTCTGAGTACCAATTCAATTGAAAATTGAGTTTATCTTTTAGGGGGTAATTGAGGAATTTCATCTGGAAACACATCTTTGAATTCTCTAATTACTAGTAAATTTTCTACAGCTTATTTTTCGGTTTGTTGTCCCAACCCTTCCACTAGTACAACATACACTTGATAGCCTTTCCTCGTTTTTCTCTTTAATTGTAGTGCTGCAATTTTTCTGATTGAGATTGGTCTGTGTTTTCCTTTTACTATCACTGGTTTTCCCTCACCATCTATACAATGTATTATTTTATCTAAGCAATTAGTTATTGCTTTATATTTTTCTAACCAATATATTCCCACTAATACATCATAGGAACCTAGAAGCAAACTATTTAAATTCAATTTAGTTCCATACCCATTTAAATTTACAGCAATATTTGGTAATTTATGGGTCACTTTTAATTTTATTCCAGTAGAAAACTGAACTAACCATGCTTGCTGAAATTTTTCTGATCTTAATTTGCACTTTTCCAACATTTGAGGACTTATATAACTTAAATTTGCTCCCAAAACTATCAAAACAGAAACAGGTTGTTTGATGATCATAGCTTCGATTTCGACCATGGTTGATTAGTGTTCATCTTGGCGATACTCTAGTGCATCACTGATTCTGGGAATGTTTCTTGCAATATCATTTATTATAGTTGCCTCTCTCAACATTTGAATATTTTGAACTATTAGGTAGAGAACATCACTATTAACTGCAGTAGGGTTCATCTGCTTCAACATTTAATATGGTTCCTTCATTTTTATAGTTCTATTCCCATTCTATTATTTGCATCAATCTCTTTCGTCTAAATTTGTGATTGGTGCAATTTAGCTTTCTCGATTTTGTTAAACTTCTTCCTTTGATAAATTGTTTGCTTAGTTTTTCTAGTATATTTGGTTTAATCTCTTCTTATAAAGTCATAACACTACCTTTGCCTTTGTTATGCCGCGATTTTTGTTGATGTTCTTCTTTGAACATGATAACTTTAGTCGCTACATGCAAACTTCATCCATTGTCTTGGGATTATCAAATTCTATTCTCTCCTTATAGATATTAGGTAGGAAATTTAAAAATCGTTATACTTTGGAATTTTCTTCTCTAATATAGTGCATATTAAATGAATCTTCAATTTACAAATTTCTAATTTACTGTTGGTTATCCAATATCATCTCATGAAACTCTTTAGCTTTATGTCATGACCTTTCTTTGTTGAGATATCTAAATTTAAATTTGAATTTGGTTTGAAATTCTTCCCAAATAACAATTTTCTCATCTAGTACATGTACCATTTTGGTTTCTCCCCACCACAGGGTAGCTTTACCATGTAGTTGGTAAATATTCAATCTGGCTTTCAGGTTACTTCCATATTCATAAACTTGAAAGTATTTCACCGTGTTTACAAGCCAAGCTTCTGCATCTGCCTCCTTTTCACCATCATAAGTAAGAGGTTTATTTTTTCAGAATTCTCCTTGCAATTCCTTTTTCTTTCTGGACTACTATCTGAATGCTTCACCTTCCTCAGATCTTTTTGAGTTGGTTTCAGCTTCTTTTCTCTTTTTTCAAAGGTCTTCACCCTCGTGACTAGACCTTGAGGTTAATTCCTTGATCATCCTTTCTTGCTCTTCACTGGCTTGCAACAATCTTTCATTGCTAGTTGTCATCTGAATCATTTCTCATTACAACTCCCGAAACATAGCAAGCAATAGAACATTTTGATCTAGTGGATTTTCCTCACCACCCAGATCTACATACAACCATTCCCCGTCACTCATAATGACAGTTTTACTTTTCTGCACTAAATCACTGTACACAAAAATTAAATTAGTGCAAAAAAATTTCAATCTAAATAAATTTGCAGAATAACATAAACTAAGGTAGCTTTATGCAGAATAAAAGTGAAGTAGATAGCAATGAGATTTATACTTAAGTAAGGTTAAAGCTCAACCTTCGCAACAGACTTACTAATGAAATTATTATCCTAATTTACATGTGTGCAAATTCATTTATTATATTTGAACCTTCATGAAGTTGAAAGGTATTTTTCCTTATTCCATATTTTATAAACAAGGACTTTATGATTCAAATCTATATATATATATATATATATATAAATTTTTCTTTTACATACTATTACCAATTTATCATTCGTAACAATAGGGTTTTATGTTAACAGATCAGGTATTGTATGAATTGAATGTAATTGTATATACCTCTTATTACATTGTAATGTATTAACCCATCCATTATTAACTTAGGATGGAAATACGCATTAACCATGAAACTTCTTAACACAATAGTATTCCACTTAACGATGCGTATTTATGAGGTTGGGATTTGAAATTACTATCCGTATTTTTACAAGTCAGATGCTTTTAATTTCTTACTCTTTCAAGATTTTTATCATTTAGGAATTGTACTCTGTTGATTAATGTGATCACATCCCTTCATAGACTTCCCTCTCTTCTTCCAGAGTAATCAATCGCCTTAGATCCACACTAAGTGGATGTTTATGATGGAATCATATTTCTTTCTCGGATTCAGTCGTAAGTAAACCCTAATTATTTTTCCATTGTCATTGTGGCATTGTGGCTCTTCGGCTCTGGTTCTTTCTCAGACCCTCGGTTTAGAAAATTTTCCATGATGTCACTTTAGCCTTGCCAGAATCACGATGCAGACAATCTATGGTTCACCAGTAAGGTGTCATTACCAAGTTCCTTCACGCCTGCCTCTAGTAATATATTATACATTTCGATTTGGTTATTAACATTTTCAAAATGTTGTCTCTCTTATATTGATTTTAGTTAACCTTCAATTCATTTCTTCAAAATTTTATTCTCTACAACTTACATGTTTCTTTTTGTTTTGATTGTAGGCTTTTCATTTTTATCCGAGGTGGTGAACTATCCTCCATTAACGTTTCAGCGAACAATGAGGTAAGAGTTTTTATCCTTTTCAAAACGTTTGGTGGACTGTTGCCTTTCGTATTTTCTATAATTACAATACCTATAACATATTTAACTCCTTACTATCATTTTCTACTCGTACAGTATTATGATGTATTTAGTCTCCATCTTAACTCATTTACCTCTGTAATTTTGTTTATCTTAATAAACCTTATGTCTACATTTTTTACCTAGTATAGCCATGATTTAACTATCGCATAGTAGTCTCTGTACTTTCATTTCAGATTCATGATATTCATCTCTAGATTCTTCACGCATAGATTTACATGACTATTTACCTTAAATCAGTGAAATTAAAATTACTTCTGAGTTCTTTCCATATGGTTAACTTGACATAGTTTTGTTATTTTACAATATTGGTTTTTCTAATTGAATATAAAACTTCATTATATAAAGTAGATTTTTCCCCAATTTAAATCTGAGTCTGCATTGTGATATCATTAGTTTGGCATTTCAATTTTTTTAGGAATTTATAATTCCTCATTTGTAACTGAACTGAGTTAACTTGTATAAATCCTTATATCTCTTGGATGCTAAATTTATCTACAGAAATTTGACTTTTGAGTTGACTCAAAACTCCTCTTTTCCTCATGCAGACTTTCGCATTCCATTTGCTTTTCGAAATATTCATACATTCTCAGGTTCAGGAATATTTTTTCCTTTAATTTATTCTAAAATAAGTTAAAACTACTTTATTACTGATTGACAAGCTGTATGAATTTCTCAACTTCACATTTATATATTTAATTGTGAAGAATAGGATTCTATGAAATTTATCAATTTAATAAAATCATACTTTGTACAGGAACAATAATTTTTACACCGTTCCTCAGAGTTTTCCAAGCACTCTGTTCATGAGATTCCAGGTAATCACTTTCCCTCTCGTTGCATTAATTTCTTATTTCTCTTATGTTCCTCTCATTCTCGCACTTACCCATTTTCCTCATATTTATTGCATGTTTAATCTTCCTGTCTATTATGAACAGTAAGGTAATATATCGATATTTAATTATCAATGTCACTTATTTATGTATTCATTCCTTTACTTGAATTTAAGGACAATTGTACATTTATTAATTCATATTTATAATTTCATGTGCAGGTATCCCCTTTTCTTTCCTGCTCATTCATACATTTAATTCATAATTCTATAATTCATTCATTGATAATAAACTTTGGTTTCATCTTTACAGGTTGGTCCATAATTTTTTAAGGAATTCATCCTCTTATATTTTGAACTAATTTCAAATGGCTAATTTGGTTGTAACCATGGGGTTGACCCCAAGACTGTGTCTAAATTTTATGACAACATTTAATTCACATTTATGTATATAACATTGTCCAAAATTAATTTGTTTTAGTATAATACAATATACTTTATTTCCAGAAATTTAAGCTGTGTTTACTTTTTTGCATGTACTAGGTTGCGTGGTGACCTTTGATACATTTCTTAGATAATGCTATGGTTTATATGTATATCCAAAAATATTTTAGATATGTTACAGTAGAATATATTATTTGAAATTCACATTTACCCATTTAACAAGGGAATGGAATTTTCCTCTTTACGTATAAATTTTCTATTTGTGTTATTATGGCACAATTGATAAATACACTAAATTTAATTCCTTTCCCATGTACTTATTTGTGTTTATGTGTATCAAATAATAAGATTTACAAGCTAAACTTAGATTTAAACCTGTTATGGAGGTATAGAAATTCTGAGAGTTGGTTTATTTCTTATAATTGTCTATGTAACTATAGAGAACTACACTATCTCTATTATAGTAGGTTCTGTTAAATACATAACACTGTGTAACTTATAACTAACATAAAATTATTATACTATTTAATAACACAAAAAATATAATTTCCCACATATCTTTCTACATAGACCATCATTTCTCTAACTCTCATCATAATAAAAAAAATTTAATACATAATTAAATGAATTGTGCATACCAATTCTGCTAAGACTATTTTCCACCCAACCTTGAGCTTTCTCTCCGCAGCTCCCCCCAAGCAGAGACTAATTCCTCCCAGTGTAGAAAATCTCTTGTTTACCCAGTAATGGCTTATCTAACTCTGCTTTCGCTTCATCTTGTTTCCATAACTATGTCCAATTAATCATGATGTCGTTTTCCTTTTTTCCTAGGCTTTCCTTTTGTTTTTCCACAAAAGTACTTTAAAACTAGATTTTTCCTCTTTCTAGTTTTATTCCATCTCTTCCCAGCAACTTTCCACTTTACTGAGTTAATTTTTTTTACATTTTTAACTCCAATCTAATATTTAAATTTTTATTTATTTTCTCAAAGGATTTTTGGAGAATCTTAGAAATTCTTTGGAATCTTATCCATGCTCATGGACTTGAAACCCTGGTCTCCATTTATACTCTAGTCTTTGCACAATAATTTAGTTTCCAAATTTATTAAATTTAAAAGAATAAAATATGTCCAAAATAACTATTTTCGTTTAGGTCCACTTAACCTTTAGGACTTTTCAATTATCTACTAAAAGCAGTAAAAATAGGGATATTACATTTCGTCCATTAATAATTCATTTCACTTCACACAACATAGTGTTGATTTGACTAGTTTGTTATCCTACACTCCTTGCATTGTTCTCCAAGGTGTGATAGTCATACAATCCAAAAGTTTCTAAATTTTAGGACGTGTCTTACTGTTTGTACATATTATGAGTTTACAATTTTTAACTTTTTCCTTTTTTATGGAAATATTCTCCTGCATGTCGAAAATATAGTCAATCAACTCCCATATCTCCCCAACTCTAAATGCCAACTGGAAAATTTTATCCATGACTCTGAATAAATGTGAATTTATTTTTCAACCTTTTCAATTTATTTCATCCTAAATTTGATAACTTGTTTCCATACAACACTCCTTCCAAAAGCTTAGACTCACATTTGTCTTATCCCCACTACATTTTTCTAAAAAAATGTTATGAATAAATCTGACCCTTTGGATTAAAGTCATAGACATTCTATACTCATTATCTGCATTATGATCCCAGGCCAATAAATTTTCTTTTATTTATGTTAAACCAACGCAAATGATGCATCTCACTTTATCAAAAAGAGAGTTATTGGGATATTCCTCGATCAATTGTCTTTTAGTTGTTGGAAGTAATGCTTCCATGTCATGCGTAGTTGTCAGTGTGAGCCCCTAGGCATCAGTCTAGAACATATTGATTCCTATGAGTGAGTCACATTCATGACCTAGATGTCTTAAAGTGAGTGATTTGTGTCATATATATATATATATATATATATATATATATATATATATATATATATATGTAAATCTTATGATCAATAATAATACAGTGTGTGTGATTTGTATTGTGTGAACAATATATCACTATCTCTCAATTTTCTATCGTGGTATCAAAGCAAGTACTAGCTTGACTCCCTCATGGGAAGGCCAAGAAGATGATGGAGCCTTCAAGATTGACTCTCTGTATATAAATTAGAATAGAGTGTGATTATATAATTTGTTGTGTGTGTGTTTTGAATGAATCATTTTTAGTTGTCTATAGATGTGCATTCCTATGTGCATTTTTTTGTGTAACTTTGCTGGCCTATGGAAATAAATATGCGGTGTTCTTGACTTGAATTGTCTTCTAATTTTCCCTATCTCTTCTACTAAGTGGACAGTGAGTGTCATAGATATGTGTATATTTTCTAGGTTAAACATTATGTTGTTTCATGCGCACAACCAGTAGCAGTTGTCATGTGCATGGATTTGAATTTGAAAGCCATTTATGCACCAATTATTTGCAGAAAAATCCAGATCTCAAATACCTTAATGAAATCTCACACTTTCAGGATGATTTTTTTTGTATGTTCCTGCAGCAGTATCATATTAACAAATATTTTATCAACCAATACATTCTATTTGATAGTGAATTTTATGCATTGTTGAATATATAAATTGCAGGCTTCCTCTATTACAGATGAGGATTCATTAAGGCCTGATAAGGCTTCAAGTTTGTGCTACCAAATTTGGGTGTCTCTTGGATTGCCTTCACATTTCAATGTGGGAAAATTTCATTATTTCAATTAGTTGAAAAGTCGTACGGTGGAATTGGAAAAAAACACATTTCTTTTAGAGTTCTTATCATCTTCACAGATCTTCATAGAGCTCACATATCTTAATCACTTTTTAACCGAGCTAACACAATACCTGGTATTTTTTATTTTAAAAGCCCCCCATACTTATCATGTATGTTTTTGATGAGGCCCTTGCACGTGGTAAAGATGAACATTGTTGTCATCAATAAATTCTACGTCTGCGTGATGGTAAAGGAAGATGACCATGGGATTTTGGTCATTTCCCTCAATTCGTAACTAATGGATGTGGAAGGAGACATGGTGAAGGAAGAAGGCAGTGTTGAGAAGCGAAATTATAATGTGGGATCAGTGGTCAAATATTCTCACTAGAAAGCGATTCGATCAAGAACAAAACTACTTGCTAGATACTTACTCAATCAAATTCAAAGTAGAGAGCCAAGATTCAAATTTGAAATAGTGTCATCGTTAAATAATATTTCCGTAGATCCTGTGTTAAACAATGTAGTGGATGAAAACACAAATTAAGACTTATAAAGTCACAACTGGCCTTGTAAATTCCAAGGGTCTAATGTCAGATCCCCTTTGGGTTGGAGGTCAAGAAATCGTTGGGCTTCATCTGCAATGAATTATTCTGAAATGGGTAGGAAAAAGATGGATACAGAAGCCTGAAATCGAACCATGAAACAACAGATCTGTCACCAACCATAAAGTCAAAGGGTCAAACTGCGCGAAGCAAGGAAATTATTTGCATAGGGTAGTGGAGGAGCATGAATTTCATGCTCATCGTCAAGATTTGACTGGATCAGAACCTAAATTAGTACCTTTGATCCACTGTAGTAAGAAATCCACATCACAAATAGCAGACCCCATCCATAGTTCATCCTAGCTCAAGGCATGTCTCAGAAATATGAGTTGTAGTAGTCCCTCAACAAAACATAAACATGATTTAAAGTATAGATTCAAGTTGGTGAGGTGATGTGAATCTCATAAGATGATTTCTAAGGAGCTAAAATTTATAGGGAAAATAATTGTGTCATTTGGTTGATTCAAGCATAATGTTGAAGATCAGGACCGAAAGGGGATAAGAACTGATGGCAAACACAAGTACTTCCAGTAATTTTGTTTGTTTTGGATTTATTATGTGTTTTTTTGGGTGTTAAGTGTGCAGTTTCATTATATTATATTTTTTTATTGTCTAAGTATAATGTGAAAAATCAAATGAAGGACCAATCATTTAACATATTAACATAATTTCAAATTGGTGGTTCTTGCTGCATATGGTGACACAAGAACATATCACTAATTTGTTTCAGTATAATTTGTTATAAGTTGCAGCGTCGTGTGGAGCCAAGAACATGAGCTTACAAGTTAATTTGATTATGTGTTTAAAATGTCATTTTGTAAAATTGACTTCTAATACATTTAGTACTCAGACAACCTTCCTAGATAATATAGCGGAAGACCATGTGTTCAACAGATGGAGGTATTTCCATAGGATGGTTCAGTATTGAGACTGACCCATCGTGCTACGAGAGGTTGAGAAGCGTCAATTATGCAAAGCACGTCAAAAATGGTCTGAAACAATTATTTTTTAAATGGAGGTCAAGTGACAACTCGAAGGTGTGGTGTTGAAGAAAGAGTCGTATTTGCGAGATTCCAAAGTGGGTGTGAGTGTTGATGAAGACCAACTAGACAGATATGATATTGTTGTTTTAATAGTTGTATTCCATGTAAGCATTAAGCGAGGGTGTTGGAAGTAATGCTTCCATGTCGTGTGTAGTTGTCAGTGTGAGTCCCTAGGCATCAGTCTAGAACAGTTTAATTCCTATGTGAGTCATAGTCATGATCTAGATGTCTTGAAGTCAGTGATTTCTATCCTATATATGTGTATCTGTTCTGATTAGTAATAATACAATGTGTGTGATTTGTATTGTGTGAACAATATATCACTGTCTCAATTTTCTATCATTAGCATCTGCTTAATGGTTTCCTCCAACTACATAATATTTGTGCTCAAAAAATCATGTCCTCTCAAATGCCTCTTTATTGGGAACTTGATTTGGATCAACAAGAACCACATAATCCACCACATGTGTATATGGATTGTACCTAAACATTTTTTTCAATTTTTGGACATGTAGGTGATGCACCTTTCTAATTTGATATTGAGATTATCCTTCATTTGGCCTATAGAATGGGATGACATTTAACTGAAATTTCTTACCACCATTAGTTAATTTATTCTTCATGAAGTCATATTGAATGACATTTTGTTTTGTTTTAATAATGTCACCCTCTAAATTAGTACCCAGTGTTATGATTTCTTTGCTGCCTCTAGAGCTTTCACTTTGATCATCAGTGTTGCCCATGATTTTTACAGCTTGAACAACTTTTGATTTTTTCTTATTGCCGATTAACATATCTTCTTCTAGATAAACAATCTCCTCATCATCAACTCGAAGAGAGATATTGTGTCCCCTTTTCTTTTTGTGTTTTATTTATTTTCTCCTTTTCAACAACAGTTTTAATCTCCTCCTCACTAATCATAAATTTTTTCATCTTCATCTTCCACATCTTCAAAAGAAACATGTTTAGCTTTATTATATTGAACCACCTTACTGATTCTTTGTTCATCCAATGTATGTATTATTGCAGTGGCATGAGTTATTTCTCTTCACTTCCTTCTCCTTTCTTCTTCTGTCTGTATGTGGAAACTACTGACCACATTCATAATATTTGGCTCTAGATAATAAATACCCCCCAACATGATTGAAAAAATATCAACAAAATCCTATCAATCAAAATACAATATGTCACTGATCAATAATTTATAAAAAAAATTATGATCCTTAAAATAATGCATAACACATAAATATAAATAAGCATATTTACAATGTTATTTGCAATTTTTCTTCTAGTTTCTTCACACTATTGTGTAAATTCTTCATATGTTTCATACTTGACCTTTGAGAGACGACATCTAACCTTTTCACGTGTCTTGGCTAGTTTTGTAAGAAGATAAACAATGTCTCCATTTGGCACGAAACATATGTCTCGTACTATGGACATCTCGTGATTCACCAAATTTAATCATATCACAATATAGATAGATATGTACACCATCATCAATGTCACTATCTTTAACACGCCATGCAAAATTTCTTTATTTATTTCTCGTGCATTCCCCCATTTTCAAATAAACTTGAATGTACTTGATGGACAACTTGCTTGAATTTCATGACGTTTCTCAATTCTGGTATGTTCAACATTATTCATAGTGCGTCCAGTTGATACTTTAGATGTTGTAATTACTGCCCTTGGTCTATAATCACTCACAAAGATATTATTTGATTCCATCTTCCTCATATATATATATATATATATATATATATATATACTATTTAATTAAAAAAACACATATCTTAATTAAATGAATTAGAAAAACACACATCTTAATTTAACGATTTTTTATAATTTAACAATATATACTTTAAAAAAAACAATATAAATAGAAATTTAAAAGTATATAAATTAAAATTAAAAATAATAATAATAATAATTTTTTTTTCAACAACATAAATAAGTTTTCCTTTTTCAATATTATATAAAAAAAAAAAATTAAAAACAAAATGTAATTTAAAAAAAATTAAAATACAAACTATATATATATAAATTAAAAAAAATGTAACAAAAATTATATGTGTATGTGTGTATATGTATAAATAATTTTTTTTTCTAATTATTATATTACTTTTTTTTTTAATTGGGGATGAAGGCCCGCGGACCTAGGTTGAGGATCGAAGGCCCGTGGGTGGGCCTGCCATACATGCCAGCCTTCGGCCGGTGGTTGGGCAAAGGGGTGGAAGGCCTGCAAGCGGGCTTGTTGGGTCTAAGCATACCCGCCTATGGTCATTCAACTCCCCGCTAGATCAAGGAGTCAATTGGCTCGGCAACCCCGCACACGGACCTTCAGCCCCCACGCCCCCACCCCCCAAATATATATATATATAGATTTAAAAAAATATGGTTAAAAATAATAATAAATTTAAAATAAATAAATTTGGAGCACCTATTCAATCTCACCTGGAGCCCATAAAATGAAGGAAATCAAATTCATTTGGAGCACACTCTCTCACAGCAACTTTGATATCTTTGGTTATCAAAGAAAACCCTATCACCCGCTTCCCTTCCCTATTGTGGCATATCCCTAAATTTGCTTGTCGGTCTAAGAAATAATTGAAATTACAATTATATAAATAACTATTGCAATTCGGAAACTTTATTTTTCTTCAAACGGGAAAACGCAATCCTAAACATTAGGGCTGACCGAACGCTAACCGGCAGGCGATCTACTAAAGCTACCCGGCGGCCGGCTTTAAGGCGGAGTTGTGTAAACCCCAATATTAGGGTTTTACGAGTGTAATCTATCTATTGTGTACACATTATAAAGTCGCATACTTTCGCCCAAAATTTGATTTCTCTACGGCATACACATTCTTCCTCAGTTCTTGGTGAGTACTGAGTTCCCTTCCTTTTTTCTGTAATTTCTGTCTGTGGTTTTAATATTATGGTTAATCATATCTTTACGGCTCTTTTGTCTCAGTTACCGATATAATGAAGTAGAAAACGATTGTCATGAAAACCTCCATATAAACTGGCTAGGGTTTATATGGGAGGTCACGTTTAGGTTATTTTCGGAGTAATCCAAACATTTTAATAGCTGTTTGTAGAATGCAGCTTGAAATCTGGAAATAAGTATGGAATATTCACTGAATGCATGTAGGAGTGTGACTGTTGATGAATGCAATTTTCTGAATCAATCATTCAATAATGAAATCTACTGAAGACTAATCTGTGACACGGATGGTTTTAAGCCCAAATTAAGACACTCGGCCATCGGAATGTTAAACAACTACTAGGGTTTTGTTTTGCATTTAATGCTGTTTCGGAAGTCTTTTCTGAGATATTGAGTCAATGTAGAGTTTGCTGGTGTCCATAGTAATTATGGCACTCGTTTCCATTCTCTTTCAGTACTCGGTTTTGAAATATTGTTCGCCTGAAACAAGGGAAATAGAGGTGCATGTGTCTCTAACATCTCTACCATACGCAAATAGAGGTATTGTTAGGCTGATATAAATTATTTAGGGTAGTTCTTCTTGTGCTATTTTAGAAACGAACTCTTGAAATTACCATTCTCCAAAACATTTATAAACTTTTAAAATTCGTTTCCCCGATGCTTTTGAATGGTTCTTTATATATTGGAGATCATACACATCTTTTTGCAAGGAGCACTGGATGTAGAATTATTTTGATGTTGAGTGATATCAAATTCCTAACATCATTGAACATACATTAGTAATGCTGTTTTCCTTATGTACATATGCAGTTTTGTAGTGGGAATTAATTCTCATGTTTTAACAAATGATTTGTTGTTTACTCAGTCGCAATCGACTGGGAGAGGAATTTGTAGAGACAAAGAGATGGCTGATAGAGGTCGCATGACACGTCCTTTTGCTAGACACCTTGCAGGTCCAGGCATGGGCCCTGAGATGTCTGGTCCAGTCATGGGACCTCCTGCAGGTCATCATCCTTTGGACATGTTACCACCTCCAGAAATGTTGGAACTTAAGCTTGCAACACAAAATGCAGAGATGCAAAGGCTTGCAACAGAAAATCAAAGGTTAGCTGCAACACATGGAGCTTTGAGACAAGATCTTGTTATGTCTCAACGTGAACTTGAGCGATTGCATGCGCATATTTCAGCTTTGCAGAATGATAAGGCTCAGCAAATTAGAAGAGTTTTGGACAAAATTGCAAGTATGGAGTCAGATCTCCGGGCTAGTGAATCTATCAAGCCAGACTTGCATCAAGCTCGTTCTGATGCACAGAATCTTCAATCAGCTAGACAAGATTTTACTGTGCAAGTGCAACAGCTAACTCAAGAATTGCAGCGAGCCCATGCAGAAGTTCAGCAGATTCCTGCTATGCATACAGAAATTGAAGGCTTAAGGCAGGAGCTTCAACGTGGAAGGTGCTGGACAGAATTAACATGTTATCTTTGTTAATATTATATGCAGATTAATGTTCGCTTGTTTTCCAGTTTTCATTTATTAAGGACTCAAGTAGAATATCGTTGATTTGATTGCTTGTTTACCCACTGCAAATTTCCTTCTTATGGGTTATAAGCAGAGGCTGACCATTTAATCCTTGCAATAAAGGGCTGCATTCGAGTATGAAAAGGCTGCAAGCAGTGAGCAAGCTGAGCAGATGCAGGGGATGGAGAAGAATTTAGTCTCTTTGGCAAGAGAAGTGGAGATACTTCGTTCAGAGCTTGCAAGTACTGACAAAAGAGGCCGTGGTATGTACTACTTAAAATAAAGGATTAAGAAAACAATGTTTGTTTACTTTGCACTTGTTGTATTTTCCTTTCTATTTTCCCTGATGTGTGTGTATATAAATATTTACCTGAGCGGGGATGCCTTTTATGAACATGTGACAAGTCTTTGTATTTTGAGTTCAGGTGCCCCATATGGTGGTGCTCCCTACCCTCCTGTTGGCCAAAATGCGTATGGAGACGTCTACGGTATGCCTCAGGTGTGTTGATTATTACCTAAATTATAAATGTTTTTCCGGTTTTTTTTTTCAGTAATTTTTTTTCTTGATCATTGGCACTAATCACTGTTTAAAATCCAGATGCCTCCTGCTGGATCTGAAGCTGTTGCTCCTTATGCTGCGGGAGGTGGTACTGGTTGGGGAGGATATGATGTGCAACGTGGGGGTGTCCCTGATGTTCGTAGATGAGCCACGTTGGACTTTTTTTTTTAGTGAAAAACGTCCAATTCCAGTTGGACGCTATGTTCTCTTAAAGGCATAAACATTTGGACGAGGAGGAGGACACCAGTAATGGAAGCTGGGCTAATCATTGGATAATGATTGATAGGGATAAGGTTAGCGCGTTGCGTTTCTCCGTATTGTCTTGACAGAATGGAACGTCAAACACGAGTTCCAACTTCCAAGTACCACTTGTAAATTCCGCATAACTAGTAAATTCTCTGTTTAAGGGATTGTATATATTTGCAGATCCCAAGATATATTACTTTGTAAAAATTTTGTTTTTATATTCCCCACATACGTTCGGTTTGTTGGTTGTTTTATTTAATAATGTATCTAAACGTTTTGGATTATATTAAAAAAGTTTTTAATTTAAAAGAAAATTGCAATAAGGGTTATTTTTAGTTTCATGTTTGAAATGAAAGTTAAGTTATTAAAAGTAATACACTAATGCAATAAAATATAAAAAATTCATAGTGACATTTATTAATTAATCACTCAATTAAGATATTCAAATATTGTGGTTCACATATTTATTTTATAGACATGTTTTGATGGCTACATGCTTATAACTAGTGCATATGCAGTGCTATTAAAGGAAGCATGTCACAATATTTTCCTTGTAATTCATGAATATATTTGAATACATGGTGAAGCATCACTAGCATAGATTTATGAATTGGTTAACTAATGCTTTATGTAATCATGATATCAACATATGTTGATGAAAACAATGGCATGAAAGGACCGTGACTTGTGAAAAGGATAGATTATGTTTAACATGGTTGCAGGTAAAGAATTGATGGTCAATGCAGATGAGTGCGAGCAACAGGATAGTCCACTAAACGAACAACCAGGCCACAAAGATATAAATATTGAATATTTGTGGGTAGACGATATCATGATGATTGTAATAGCGTTAAGCTATATATTTGTAATATCTTATGACAATGGTTAAGGGATGGACTCCCTTATAAGACATTGAGTTAGGGATGAACACCCTCACAAGCATTTAATAATAAAATTAAACATTTGTTGGCTTTTACCCTGAGGGGTTTCGAGGGTATATCACTGTCTATTGATGTGGTTCTCTATTGTGCTACTTTTATGTTGTGGATTACTTGCATGAGAAAATGTCTCTAATCTAGTTAAAGGAATTATGAAAATAATTCAAAGCTACATCAGAAAGTTTATGTCAGTATGTGGCAATAGTGGTCATTAGTGGTTATGTAACATACTATTCCACTACTAAAGTTACTCTTTTTAATGATGCATATTATATCTAATGGTTAATAAATAATCTAGAATAGTAATTTGACGTCATATTTTTTCTATTCTTAACTTTGTCACTTTAATTTTCTGATACTTAATTACCGGCTATAACTATAATATCTTGTAAAAATTTTAGTTTCATTTGCCTCCTAACTAGCATACTCTCTCATTGTTTATTATAAAAATCTACCCAAAATCCAATCCTACAACTATTTCACTTATGCCATTATTCCACTTATCCATACTTAAATCATTGACACAACACTAATAAATATAATAACACATATATCCTTCCCACATAGGTGTTATTTCTTTATTCCCATTTACAAGGGTTTTCTAACCATACAATAATGAAACCTCTTCAATTATTAAATATATATCTAATACCATGCTGTAATTTTATGGGTACCACTCTTCACTTTAAAATTGTGCCTCCTATACTTTTTCCCAATTTCACCTAGGAAAGATCCACTAAAAGTGGACAACTCCACTTAACTGGAGTTAAAAATGGCATTCCCGCCAAAAATGGTGCACCGTGTAAGTTACTGCTGAAACTGACTGCTGCATTAAATGTCACTATTTGGGCTGTGGCCAAATGCGCACCCCCAAAACTGTTAGTTACAAACGGTTAGCGGAACCCAAGGCGAAGACTGCAGTTAAAAACTTTGAATAAACTGCGTGGAGGAGTTAGCATTTAACATTGCCATGTGACAACACTGCGGACCTGTTTGAACACCAGGTTTATATCCGTCGGATTAACCTGACTGCATAGTGCTTGTTACATTAACTGTTAGCATGTGATACATCTTGGCGACCGCTGGTGGGTTGGGGCCATTGATGGTTCCCCACCCCCAACACAATTTGCAATACAACTTAAATATAACCCGACTCCTATAGATGTTAAGAACCAAAGCGTATAGTAGTCGATATGTCATGTGTGTGCCCAAAGTGAGGTCTGCGGATCAATTCCTGTGGACCCTCACAAAAATTTATTATGCAGTTGCAGGGCCATGTGGCAGCGTTAGGGCTGGCCACATGGCAGCTTCTTCTTGGCCCTTCAATCCGTACAACCAATAGAAAATGGACACTTGTTAAACCACGATTGGCCCAGTGGAAAAGAATATTTTGAGGAATATTCCTTTTTTGCTTACTGTACATTCCACCTTGCTAACTGTGCATCCTAGTCAAACCTGGTCAAACTGTCGCAATTTTACATGTTTGGCATTTCGATCAGAACGTGATATCTTCCTCATACGACATCGTTTTTTTGAAAATTTCATGACGCTAGAATCAGGAAGATGAGATCTACACAACCATCCTAGTTTCAACCCAATCCTGTAACTTTGAATTTTGAGAAAATTTTATGAACTCCTGATCATTCCTCCCCATTGGGAAGCTTTTGGACCCCAAAAGACTTGATTACCTGTTCAGTAGATGAGGTTACAACTCCCTCACCTTTCCAACCTCCATCCATTTTGACTTTCTTGGTTTAGAGCCTTTGAGCCCAACTAAAAGGTAGTCAACAATTTCCCTCTTTGATGCTCTTATCCTCCTGTTAAGAATTGTATCTTCTTTGAGCTCATCCAGTAATTCTGGCGAGAAATCTAAGATAGATGGTAGCTGAAGATCACTTCCTTGATCATCGATCAAAGGTGCCTCAAACAAGCGTATTTTTTTAACATTAACAACTGAATAAATTTGCATGTAAGGAGGAAAGTCAAGTTAGAATGCACTATTACCAACTTTCTTTATGATCTTGAAAGGGCTGTAGTGAATTGATTTGATATTTTTAACTTCCCCTTGCATCCTTTCTTTGCTAATGTGCAACCATACCTCATCTCCCTCTTGAAAATTGTGATGTTTTTCATGCCTTTCTTTGTATTTTCTTTGATTTTTCTCAAGTTGTTCTTGAGCTTGTTGATGTATAATTTGAATTTTCTCAATGAAATTTCGAGCCTTATTAATGTCACTATGGCCATCAATTGCAAAAACCTTCCCAAATATGGAGTCTAATGGCGATTTTGGAAAATACCCAAAGCATACTTCAAAAGGTGAGGTTTTTGTTGAAGATTACTTTGCCTAGTTGTAAGCGTGCTGAATGTAATGCATTTTTTCATCCCATAACTTAGGATTTTTGCTTCAATATCCTCTCAATAGAAGCACAATTATTCTATTCACGACCTCGGTTTGTCCATCTACTTGTGGATGGAAATTGGTACTCTTTTTCAACTTTTTTTCCATCATTTTCCATATATTTGACCAAAAATTTCTAATGAACCTGGAATCCCTGTCACTAAAAATAGAAGTGGGAAATCCAAAATGAACCAAAAATTTTGAAAATAAAGTTCAGCATTTTGTTTAGCAATAATGATTTTCTTACATGGCATAAGTATACACATTTTACTTAATCTTTCCACAAATACATAAAGATAATCATGTTTCTTTCTTGACATAGGTAGACCTCCAAAAAATTCCATGGAAACACTCTCCCATGGCCTTGATGGTATCGATATTGGCATGTACAATCCAAGCTTCCTATTACTAGGTTTACTTGTTGCACACATAGAATAACCTCTTATAAAATGTGACACACTATCTATCATGCGAGGCCAATAAAAATACCTCTGTAGATGCACCATTATTTTTCTTACCCCCAAGTGTCCAACAATAAGAGAAGAATGAGCTTCTCTCATGACACTTAGCCTCTCTCCTTATGGAATACATAGCTTGCCCAAATGAAACATCAAATTGTTATGCATGTGATAATATTTTTCTTCAACTTGATTCCCTTCACTCAAACTAGCATAAACATCTTGAAAATCAATGTCATGTGCATATTTTTCTATGTTAGTCTCATGTACAACATAATCATTTTTGAGTAAAGTAGAAGCACTAATGATTGGTCTTGAAATCATATCTGCAACTTTATTGAATATACCTTTCTTGTACCTTATAACCATGTGAAACTGTTGAAGAAATCCCATCCACCTGAAATGTCTTGACTGTTTCTCTTTTGTTTGTGACTGCAAATACTGTAATGGTTGGTGATCGGTGTGTAAAATAGTCTCTTTATCCATCAAGTATTGTTTCCACTTCTTGACACTTTTACCAACACATATAGTTCTTTGTAATATGTAGGATAATTAGTCACAACACCGTTTAAAGTTTGAGAATGAAAGACAATAAGCTTACCATGTTGCAAAAGTACTACGCCCATGGCATGATCACTAGCATCAGTTTGTATCTCAAATGCCTGTCTCAAATTTGGCAATGCAAGGACTGGATTTGAATTGATCTTGACTTTTAAAACTTCAAAGTATTGATTTTGTTTTCCTCCCCATTGGAATCATTTCTTCACACTTGTTACTACATGCATAGGAGCTGCAATGGAGGAAAAGTTAGCAATAAACTTCCTCCAATATTGAGCTGCACCTAAGAAACCTCTTACCTCAGTAACTGTTTTGGGTGTGTGCCAATTCACAATGGCCTCCACTTTAGAAGGATGAATCCTAAATTCTCCTCCTCCTACAATATGTCCCAAATAGACCAAAGAAGTCTTTCCGAACTCACATTTTAACATCTTAAGAAACAATTTCTCTTCCTTCAAAATATCAAGCACTCTATTCACATGCAAGGCATGATCTTCTCTTGTTTTATTGAAAATTAAAATGGCATATAAGTAAACAATAAAAAATTCATCAAGGAATGGTCTCAAAACATTAACCGTCACTCGCATGAAAGTTGTCAGTGCATTACATAAACCAAAATGCATTACTAGCCACTCAAAGAGTCCTTGTTTGGTTTTGAATGCAGTTTTACATATATCACTTTCTGCAATTCTTACTTGATGATATCCACTTTATAAATCTAACTTAGTGAAAAAAATTTATTATTTCTGTTAATCAATAAAATCATCTATTCTTAGGAGTGGGTAAATATTTTTTACTATATTCTTGTCAAAGCACAAAAATCTACACACATGCACCAAGCCCCATCTTTCTTTGGTATCAACACTACGGGTGAACCACATGGCGAGGTGTTTGGCCTCACTACAAGGAAAATATCCTCTAGCGGATGTTTTTTAGGAACCCCTTATAAAAATTCCCCAGACATCTGTTTCTAGCAGAGGTTCCTATAGGAGGTTGGCGAGTGGAGGTTTTTGCAGATGTATTTCATTTGTTGCTCTTATCAACGAAAAATGCACCGGTGCATTCATGACGGCATAGCACCGATGCAGTTAAAAAATTGGCACACCGGACACCGTGCGCTCCATACACACCCGCCTGGTGCATTGTAATTCTATAGAGTACTGGTACTTTACATAACTTTCGCATCGGCACCTCATAAAAAAGTGTGAAAACTGACATCGCCTGGGTCACCCTTAAATGCACCAGGTTGCCAATGCACTGGGCCACCATGAAATCCCCACGCACCGCATAGGGTTAAATAAATAAAAAATTATGGCAAAAAACCCACACAAAACATAGGCACACTGGGAACCGTGTGCTCCTAAAACCCTCTCCCGGTGCATCATATTCTTGTACAGCACCAGTTACTTACTTGTCTACCGCACCAATGCTTCTGAAAACGTGCGCGAAAATAGATACCGCTCGGTGTGGAATAAAGCAAATGCACTGGGGCATCCATAAAATGCACACACCTGTAGATGGTTAAATAATAAAAAATTACGGCAAAAAAACCGCATAAAACATTGGCACACCGGAAACGATGTGCTCTGTATACACCCGCCCAATGCCTTTTATTAAGGAAAAAAACTAGTGTGTATCAACTCGTCAGCACCGGTGTCTCATAAAAAGCGCACAGAACAGAAACCACCTGGAGTGGAATGATGGAAATGCACCAGGCCCACATAAATTTCGCACACTGGAAAAGGGTTAAAAAAAAAAATTATGGCTAAAAAACCGCACAAATCATTGGTTCACCAGAGAACGTTCCCAGTGCATCTTATTATTGTAGAGCACTGGTGCATTATAGCTAAGCTACCTCGATGTCTCGTAAAAAGTGCGCAGAACAAAAACCGCCCAGTGCAGAATGACGAAAACGCACCGGGGCACCATTAATGCCGTGCACTGCAAAAGGGCTAAAAAAAAATTACAGCCAAAAAACTGCACAAATCATTGGTTCACCGAACAACATTCCCTATGCGTCTTATTACTATAGAGGACCTATGCATTACCCCTACATCGCCCTGGTGCCTCCTAAATGCACGCGAAAACCGAAACTGCCTGAGGCGGCATAGTGCAAATGCACCAATACACCAATAAAAACCTTGTGCACCAGAACAGGGTTAAATAAAAAAAAATATATATCCAAAAAACCGCATTTTTCACCTTTTTCGGTGCTACAAAGCTCTCAAACACTGGTGCAAGTTATCCTTGTTTGAGCCACATTGACATACGTGCTCCCATTGCACTTATTGCACGCACGGCTACTGTGCATTACCACCAATCTCCATCTTGAATTTTATAAAACAGTCGACAAATTTTCTTTTGTAAATTGTACAACAATTATGCCTCCTCAACAGGTAAATGTTCAAGTATTTTTCTTGTTTTTCCATAATTAAACCTTTTAGTGGATTAGAATTTGAAAAAACTTTAAAATTAACCATTAAAAAAAAAAAATGACGCACGGTGCGCTTGAGCCCTTCGGCTCTCACCGGTTTGCATTGTTGCCTGTAAATTTACAGGCCACACTGCACCTCGTGCTGATGGTATTTGCACTGGTTGCAGCATGGTACCACGCGGCACACCATGTTAATTTAAAAAAATTTAAAAAGTGTGGTGTGGTCGGTTACCAAGCCGCACCGTTGACAATGGTGTATCGCGGCAACTCGGTGTGTTGACGAAATTATCAGCCTCGGGGCAGGTAATGTTTTCAGCATACCACAACCGCAATTCGACATTGTCAATGGTTCGAGATGGTAAACCAGTGCTAAGGGCATCCGCACCGATTCCAGGGTGGATACCTGGCCACATCGTTGACCTTGTTCAATTGTGGTGATGCGGTGCATTGACTGAGATAACATCCCTGAGCTAGCTATTTTGGCAGCGCACGGCTTACCATATTTGTCCCAGGTCAATGGTGCAACCTCTTAAAATACCACATCGACGACTATGAATGATGGTAAGAGGGTGGTGTGCAAATTTAGTTAAAGCCCTGGGCAGATAGTGAAGTTAGCACACCAGCCTCTTGACACTGCATGTAGTGAATGGTGCACTAAAAACATTTTTTGGAGCACCGCATCTGGTGCGGTGGATATCATGAGGTGCACCATGTCCTATGCACTCTGTGGGGAGACGCACTGGGACCGGTGCATGACTGTGTTTTTGGCGCAACGACTCTTGTTTTATTTATTTTTCAAAAAATAATTATATACGTATATTTGTAAATACATGTGTCATTTAATAAAAAAATTGTGTTTAATATGTCAATCATTCAGAGACGTGAAAGGAGAGAAGAGGGGCAACAAAAAAAACAACATGTGGAACATTATAACATGGTTTTCCTATGGGAGGCAAGAGAGAGGGAGAGAGATGTGACTCCTTGCCCTATCACAGCAGCGACGCAGGGGCTCCTTAGGCAGGTAGGCCTCCTCAATTTCTATGAGGAGGCTACTTCCCTAAAGTCCCATAGTTTTTTTTTGAGACATCTTATCCGAAGGTGGAATGCCCAGCAACAGGCTTTCTAGGTTGGTATCAACCAGTGGTATACGCCCACTCAGGAGGATGTATAGTTTATTACAGGGCTATCGAGGAGAGGGGTTTATTTTCCCTCATTCCCTGAGGTTCCAGCACAGGGGCTTCACTCAATCAACCTCTATCCTATCACGTGCGTTTGTGGCATATTAAACAATACCATTAATTTGACTACATATTGGCAAATACCCCTAAAAATCACATTATTTAACCCCCTACCAATATGAACCCAATAAACCTTCCCAATTTAAAAAAACCCCTAATTCCACTAGATATTGTAGGTATCCATTTATTCATTAACATTTTTATACCACTTTATATTTTTTCATTAACTTTGAGCTCCATTTTTTATACCTGTCAATATAAAAACCCTTTACCCCCTATATATCCCCCAATATATTATGTCATTTTTTCCTTAATATAAATCCCCCAATGTGAACCCACGTGGTATAGTATTGCTCCCCCAATGCAGTCCCTGTGGGTTCCAGCTGCCTGTGTGACAGGGCGTCAGTTAGTTTACTCCCAGAGATACATTGGAGAAAATTTAGTATCTCCTGTAGAGTTTTAGGTCATTGTAGGGTAGTTACGTATTGGTGTGTTTGTTCATGAGGAGGTACAGTGTCTCTCAGTTATCATTTCGACCATTTTGCACAACACCAGTGACGGGAAATGCATTAGTTGCCAGCTTTTATATTATATGTTGATTCTTTACTACAACAGCCACGACTTGTCAGGTGGTCTGCCATTTTTTTGTGGCAGTTATGTACAACATTAGATAGATGTCGTGCTCATGGACAAGGGAGGGTCAACTTCCCTTTTGCTTCAGGGATTTTTTGTTTATTTTTTGAAAGGTTTCCAAAGATGAGGCCTTCTTTTCTTCAGCAGTCTCGTAGGGCGATTACTGAGGCACATATGCACATGTGGGGGGCAGATGATTCCCAAGAGGGAGGAGACTCTTTTTCCAGCGAGGATATAAGATGATGCACTGGAGTTGCTAAGCAGTGTTGATGAGCATCCCTTCATTTTGGTCCCCTATCCTTATGCAGGGTTGGGTTGGCGAGGGTGTGCCAACATTTTCGTTAGAGCTGATGAGCTACCAGATGATAGAGGTAATATTACTGTTTTATTTAAATTTATTTTAACATGTTCTTTAACTTATTTTTATTAAATTGTGTAATAAAATCCTCTAATTATTGTTGTGTTCTTGTATATATTTTCCAGACATTGGCTCTTTTGATGGCAAGGAGATGCCACCACCACCACCTGATCCGGGTGTGGATCCTGATGAGGATGACGGCATACTAGATATTGTCGAGGATCATCTGAAGGTTGGTGCAGATCAGAGAATTGCTCCTGTTGGTGTGCAGTCGACTTCTTATTGATGCTAGATATAGGATGGAGTTGGGTGACCAACTCATTGCATTGATTGTTGAGGCGGGCATCAAGGCCATTGATTTCAAAGACATAGAGACCGATGATAGGCTATTACGGATGTGGAGAGGCATGTCGCGTGACATGTACAGCCTAATGTGGCATGTCATAGGAGTTATGACAACTTTTACGCGACTGACGAGGACTGTTGCACATTACGATCGAGTCGCAACACATGATGGATAGTCTGTGATGCACAATGTACCATCATCTCATGATCGTTCATAGCCTCACGTCGCCCCAGATTTTCATGAGCCTCCAGTAGCATCTACCAGCAGCCATCATGGAGATGAGGCTAGACCATTGGCCACTAGTACCGATATTGATGTTCTACTACCACCAGCTAATCCATGACAAATTATATTACAGTTGTATATTTTTAACATTATTCAGTTATATATATTATATGTTCCATGTATTTTATGTTCATGTTGTAGTTGTACTTAATTTACATGTTGGTGATCATCATGATCTGTATGTTGTTAGGTCATGTTAGATATGTTTATTTAATGTGCAGCTTGCAGATAGATGTGTATGTCATAGCATGAGATGTATATTTGACATGAGATGTATATTTGATGTTTGTGTTGTACTGATCATGTTAATATATAATGTTAATTGTGTTTTGTTAGATGATCATGATCACGATGATGTAGTTAGTGATTTTGAATGTGTTTTTTAGTGAAATATGATGTTTGTACGATGGTATCATGAACGTGATGTTTATTAATTAATTTAATACCAAATGATCATGATATTGTAATATTTGTAATATTTGTATTTCTAATTGTATTTAAAATTCTAGAATTGTAATTGTAATGGTATATATGTGAATTTCTAAAATTGTAATTGTAATTGTAATTTTTTAATTTGTAAAATTGTAATTGTATATATGTAAAATTCTAAAATTGTAATTGCAATTATAATTGTACGTGAAATTGTAAAATTTTAATTGTAATTCTAATTCTAATTCTAATTCTAATTGTATGTAAAATATTTGTAAAATTTTAATTGTATTAATGTGAAATGAATTTATTAAAATTTTTAAATTTGTAAATTTGTACATTTCAAATAATTGTAAAATAATAAATCTAGAATAATATGATTTACTGTAACATAATAAAGTTTGGAAAATAGTGCAAATAAATTCCTGTACTTTAGAATTATCATTTTTTTATTATGATCTTAGATACCAAAAAAAAAGAATTAATCTATACAATACGCCATTTTTTTCGAGATCAATTACATAATACCAAATTTTCAAGTGAATTATTGATTTTAACATTAACACAATGCAAATTACCAATTAATTCAAAATACATATTATATTAATATTTTGAAAAACTCATCTTAAAAAGTATAAATATTGATGAAATAACACATGTACCATATCACTGTCGGTTCTCATGATCACCCTCATTATCTTCTAGCTCGCATGGCATGATAACACTATTGTTCTCAAAAATATGTTTTGATCTAGGGTCATGTGTCAATATGATCCACCAATCCCTATCCAACACATCCGGGTAAAAAAACACCTGGTTACAGTGTTTAGGGAAAGCATAGGGCTCCTTAGCTTCATCCCACATCTTTCTAGAGTTGATACATATCAACCTACTATCGGATCTTCCTTTATGTTATTCCGATCAAAGGTGTCCCACCACTTGCACCTAAAAATAACACATTGGAAAGAAGAAAAATCCACTTCAATGATCTCCTGTATATTTCCAACATAACCTAACGTCCCTCGTACTAGTTGTTGATCATGGTGGCTAGATCAACTAGATTGATCGAACTCAACTTCCACTCCACAGTTTTGTGTGATGTTTCCAGCATCATCATTTTCTGTGTGAAAATGGTGTGCATATGCCCACACAGATGGGAGCAAATGCACCTATTATAAAAAATTAAAAAAAATAATAGTGTCATGTGTCTTATAAATAATAATCCAACAGTTAAAATATGAAATGTAGATGTCTTAATATAAGTTTCAAATTTACATATAAATTAAAAAGATTATTACCGAGTTGCTGCACCCAATCCCTATGTTTAGCACATCCTCTTCAGCATGCGGGTAACGACCGGTAGCACCGTATTTCTGTCTAACTTGGTCAACAACCCAACTATTGGGTCATATTTTTGGCATATTTTCTTTTAAATGGTCGAGATAAGGCACACTTCTACCATTCAACCATCTGAATTCTTTCCTGTCACTGTCCCATTTCATCCTATTTTGTTCGTACAATGCGACCCACTATTGTGTCGTTTCAGAATTGTAAAGAATGAATTTATTGATTGCTTCAATTTATGCATTCGCTGATGAAATCAAACCAATATTATATAATACTTAGAGATCAAAATATACATTATATCTAATTTCAACATGAATATTAATTACTTTTTGTAAATTTTAAAAATTATAAGTCGCTTACTCTTTATCAAGCGTTTTTTTCCACTCATTTGGAGCAACTCTCCTTCTCTTTTGTCTTCATCCATTTGATCTTCCCAAATCACCACACTTAGTCTGTTGTCGATCTGCTTGACGTACTCACTGGCATAGTAGAAAGACTCATATGATATGTACCCCTTTGCCATAGACCCCTCAGGTTTTTCCCTTTGTCGAACAAAACCTTTAAGTTTCTTCATGTACCTCTCTAAGAAGAACATCCAATGACAAGAAACAACCATAACTAATTCAACCTCATCTACCAGGTGGATTAGAAGATGAACCTGTAAGTGCGTGAAACTCGTCGGCAATTCCTTCTCAAACATACAAACAATATCAACTATCTCTTGACGTCACCATGGAATGCTAGCCACGTGAATATCCCAGAGATACATTGGAGCACAATATTATCTCCTTCAGAGTTTCAGGTACTTTGAGGTCAGTTACGTATAGGTGCATTTGGTAGATAGGACGTGCAGTGCCTCTCACTTATCATTTTGACCATTTTGCACAATACTAGTGATGGGCAACGCATTAGTTTTTTGATTTTATATTATGTTGATTCTTTAGTATAGCAGCCATCACTTTTCAGGTGGTCTGCCATTTTTTTGCGGCTGTTTTGTACGGCCTTAGATAGATGTCATGCTCATGCACAAGGTAGTGTCAACTTCCCTTTTGCTTCAGAGTTTTTTTGTCTATTTTTTGAGAGGTTTCCAGAGATGAGACCTAGGTTTTTTTTACAGCCTCGTAGGCCGATGTTCGAGGCCTAGATGCACATGTGGGGGCAGATGATGCCCAAGATGGGAGACACTATGTTTGTAGCCAGGATATCGCATGATGCACTCAACTTACTAGCCAGTGTTGACATGCTGCATCCCTTAACTACGGTCCCATGTCCTTATGCTAGATTAGATTGACGAGGGTGTCCCAACATCCTCTTCATAGATGACAGAGGTAATATTAATATTTTATTTATATTTATTCTAACACATTCTTTAGCTTTATTTTATTAAATTGTGTAATGAAAATTTCTAATTATTGTTGTGTACTTGTATATATTTTTCAGACATTAGATCTTTTGATGGCGAGGAGATGCTAGATCCACCACATGATCTAGGTGTGGATCTCGATGACGATCAGGACATGGCCGATGCCGAGGATGATCATGATCAGGATGAAGCTAGTGTAGCAGAGAGACATGCTCTTGTTGGTGCACCGATACCACCTTTTGCTAGGTGTGGTCGACCTGAGACTAGATATAGGATGGAGTTCGGCAACCAACTTAGTGCATTTATTATTGAGGTGGACATCAGGCCCACTCATTACAGAGACATACAAGCTGATGATAGGCCGTTACAGATGTGGAGAGGCATGCCGCGCGACATGTACAGTCTGATGCAGCATGTCGTAAGAGCTACGATAGTTTTTATGTGACTGAGGAGGACTACCCATAGCTATAGGCGTAGTCGAGCCGTGGCATGTGATGGACAGTCCGCGAGCAACGACTCATCATCTCATGATCGTTCACCTAGCATCGGGTCTGATGAGCATGAGGCTCCACTAGCAGCATCTAGTAGTCATCATGGAGATGAGGCTGGACCATCAGCCACGTCCAGTCAGCAGCCTACACCATCCATCCGTACTCGTCATGATCATCAACAGGCTAGACCATCGACCATCGAGGTTGCACTACTGACTGAGCAGGCCTCCACTACTACTACTTATATTTCTGTTCTACTACCACCAGTAGATGCATCCATCAGTATTAGTAATCATGATCATGAGCAGGCTTGACCATCGACCATCAAGGCTGCACCCTTTACCTAGTAGGCCTCCACTTGTACTACTATTGATGTTGTTATACTACCACCAGTTGATCCATGAAATTTATACTATAGTTGTATATTTTTAACATTATTCAGTTATATATATATATATATATGGTCCATGTATTTTATGTTCATGTTGCAGTTGTACTTGATTTACATGTTGGTGATCATCATGATGTGGCACATATTGTTAGGTCAGGTTAGATATGTTCATTTAATGTCTAGCTTGCAGATAGATGTGTATATATGATAGCATGAGTTATTTGACATGAGATGTATATTTGATGTTTGTGTTGTGATGATGTTAATATATAATGTTCATTTGATGTTTGGATGTGTTTTTTAGTCGAGTATGATTTTTGTACGATGGTTATCATGATCGTGATGATGTTTATTAATTAATTTAATATTAAATGACCATGATATTTATTAAATATTATGTCGTGATTGTGATTGAAATTTTAATTTTAATTGTATGTAAAATTGTAAAATTGTAATTATAATTCTAATTGTATGTAAAATTCTAAAATTGTAATGTATTTGTAATAATTTTACTTTTAATTGAATTGTATGTAAAATATTTGTAAAACTGTAATTGTAATTATAAATGTAATTCTATGTTGTAACACCCCCAATTTATGTGTTGAATT
>JAXQQM020091799.1:0-40757 GCA_034641835.2 Pinus albicaulis
TCATTAAATATTTTTTAATCACTTGGTAGCTTGGTGCATTTAAATAGGCAGCCATGATTTATTTTTAAAGACTAAAGAATTCACATTTATTATTTTTGCCTTCCTTTTTTTAGGGCAACTAAATCTAACATTTTTTATTTTGACATGGATGTATAAAGGCATAATTTTTTCCTAACATTTTCTAATTTTTCTTTTTCATCCATATCCTAACTTAGAATTTTATTTTTATTTTTTCAACTAACATGGTAAATTATAAAAACCAAATAATGTTACAACATGAACTTGATCTAGGGACTGCTTCCCCTTGTGCGATGTAGAGAACAAGCAGTTCGATGTGCCTTCTCCTTAGGCTATAGAGTATTTGTTGTAGAGAACAAAACATAATTGAAATGGTAAAAAGAAAATGATAATGTAAAATCATGATGTGGGACCTCCTTCCGTACTCTATTTAATGTTTCAAAAATCTGCGATTGACAAGAAGTGTTGAGAACTATCCTTCCAAATTTTGTAGCACAAATGTGCTATTTCCCTTTACCTCTGCAATGTTGAGTGATCCAAATAATAAATTGTCAAAATTGACATGCTTGTCTTTGTCATATCTCCTAACATCCCATCTTAAGACTAAATTTCCTTCTCTAAAATCTCTTTCCCTAGCCTTTTTGTCAAAAAGACTCTTCATATTATTCTGATATTTCCTCAATTTGTATTGAATCTCATCTCTATTTTCATTTAATTTAATAATCTGATTTATTATTCTAGAGAAATCATTAGTTCATCGATAGATTCTTGTAAAACTTAAGCACGGGGAAAGCCAAATTTGTAGGAAAAATAGCATCTTTGCCTTAAACCAGCTGAAATGGATATTTACCAATTGATATTTTGGGAGAAATCCTATTTTCCTAGACTTCATAGATAATATGACTTTCCCAATTTTTCTTATGGTCTTCTAAAGTTTCCTTGATCACCTTTAATAAGCTCTTGTTAAATGATTTAGCAAGACCATTCCCTTGAGGATAATAAGGGGTTGAATGATGTAGTAGAATCCGATACTTTTGGAAAAATTCCATCATCTTTATATTTCTATGTAATATTCCCAAATGGGGAAATGCAGCAATACATGCATTAAAAACACATTCTTTAGAAATTTATACATTAAAAGGTAAATGTAGCCCATGGATCCATTAGATCAGACATTATATCAACCAAATACAAGAGGAAATTAGAAACAAATCACTTTTCATAGTTAAAAAGACCTCCTATGCCCAAAACAAACTAAAAACATGGCAACCCCAAGACTACTGCAACAAAAAATTACTGCAGAAAGTGACAATGCGGTTTATTGAGGGTTTATACTAAGAAATATAGAGACAAAATATATTTGATGATTTATTAATCAATAAAGCACAAAAAAAGAGATCTAGTCTCTTTTACATAGATCCAAGATGACTGGGCAAGGATTTCTTGACAAACATGAGATATATGAAGTATTTTCTGCGGTTCTATGGCTGAATCACACAGATTGGATGAAGAAATGCATATATATGTTTGATCATGCAAATAAATGGCTGTAGCTCCTCCTACTATCTTTCCAGGGAAAAGGTTGACCCTCCTCCTAGGAAACTAGCTCATCAAACAAGGGTTTAAACCCTCCCACTGCAACACCATAAAAAATAACACAGATCCTCCAAGAGACCACCCTATAGCTATAGGTGAATGCTTGGCCAAGTGCAGGATAGTGGAAATGAATTCCAGAAAACTCCTCTCATATTTCTTAAACAATGTTTCCAAGGAAGAGTGGGTAATTCCCACCTGAGAAAACCCTTGCACTAAACAGTGAAACAAACTTGGCTAAATAGTTGAAGTATGTAGTAAGTCTAAACATACCCAATCATAAAATAATATCTTCAATCATGCCCCATATGGATGCCATTCCCTCCATTACATAGATGATGAGCTTCATCACCATGGGTCCCACCCATTTATGAGGTTACTTCAATGCAAAGCCTCCTCCTCCAAAATTACGTTGTCTCCATGTGTTCCACTCTTCTATTTACAACGCTATTTGATATAGTCAACCATGACTTAGTCTCCATGAATTTTCTCCTTTCACACCCAAGGTATCTTTATTCTGACTAGCTAAACTAATCTACATTCACATTGAGCTATCTTTATTGATGATGCACTCATCCCATATTAATGTTGTTGACTTGGTCAAAATTGACCTTGTCCACATATTTTAGACTTTGTTCACACATGAGGATGCTTGACCTGGTTATTAACATGGTCCCTTTTCACATTAATAGGGATTTTATGCCTACTTAAGATACTTATGGGTCTCCTTACCCATTTATTCATATAACTACATGTTAAGAGAAAAATTAATATTCCCATTAGGTGCATGCTAATTTAGGAATATTACAGTATTCCCCTCCCAAATGTTGCTTGTCCTCAAGCAACTGCAAGGGTGCTAAAAAATTCTCCCCTCCTCCTCTTGTGACCTCCACATCCAATAGTTTCCACCATTGCTTCAAATATTCTGCAACAATTCTGTCTCCCAATGGTTCCTCCCAAATGTGCAAGTTGGCCTTTCGTGGATAAACCAAATGGCTCTCATTATGAAATAATGGAAGGTCTATATGGAAACATTATTGCTGTTCAATGGCCTCCTCAAGGTAGAAGTGATGACATTCATGGGGGACTTCATTCCCAATGAAAGACTCCCATCTCCATGCTATCATCCAAATGAAATGAATCACCTCCTAGCCTGGTAATTCATAGAAAAGCTCCTCCCAAATTCTTATGAGAGGAATGTCCCAAGTGCTCCAAACAATCATATGGACCACCTCATCAAGAGACAAGTGATCTACTATAGTGGCCATATCATCCCCCGTGCTCCTCTTGAAGCATGTAGTGCAAAAAGTGTGGGAAATTTCTTTCCCCAAGGACACATCCAACCAATGTGTCTTCCTTCCAACCACATTCCCAACAAAGGTAAGAACATTTTCAACATATGGAATCTTAATTGGAGTCATGCTAGCTTCCATATGTAGTAAAGGGGAAGGAAAATGGTCCCTCATGTGAAAGCAATGCAGTTTTGCTCCTAGCTTCTATAGAGTATGATATAACAAGTCCTCTTTCCACCACTTGTTTCCTGCCCTGTTTTTCCTGCATGTTTGGAGAAGGTGTATGATGGTTGGTGTGAATGAATCACACGATGAAGAGTATATCATCTCCCCAAAATCTTCTAAGGAATGTTCAATATCACCATTTCTCATGGCTCCAATTAGCCCATGAAGAAAACAAGAAAGTGTGCCTCCTCTTGGAGCAATGCCCTGCACATGTATGGTAAGAAAATACAAGTATATAGTAAATACATCATGATGTTCAGAAATATAATCCCTAACATGCATTTGACTTGAAACAATGAGGTAACTCATGGATGAGCTCCCTCTCACACCCAATGAACAAGGATGTTGTAATGATAACTCTTCCCAAGAGCTATGACCCTCCTCATCCTACAAACAATCTATGCACTTCCTCATGTGATAGTGCATCTACTCTTTGAAGTTCTCCCACACGAATCCATCCAAGATAGTACGGTATGCTCCAATAAAACCAGTGGGATTAGAAAGCAAGATCTCATAGGCTACATATAGTAGTTTTCTCTTGATCTTGGAGTCTCTAGTCAAATAGATCTAATCATGAGAATAAATGACTCCCTCCACCACTTTATACCTCCTATCCATCACTTTCCCATCAAGAACCTTAGATGTGAAGAGGTTGCTGGAATATTCCACCAATAGTTGAGACTTCCAATATGGATCTAGGCTTCCCAAAAATGATAGCACTACAGAAATCTGAAATGAAGTGTCTGTCATATGATAACTCTCCTCTTTGGCATGTTCAATGCCAAAGGCACATGTTGGAGCAATGTCACTCCACATTTGTTGCCTCTATTGTAGCTTATATTGCTCAAGACAAGATTGAAGTATATGGAAGTCAATCTCTTCTTGAAAGGTTTCTTTCTTCCAAAAATTCCATAGTTTGGCCCATCTATACAAGAGTGGTCCACCATCAACAACTAAGGAAGTTTGTGGTTTTCTGAGGTCTTAAGGATGTCTAAGATATTATTTACTCAGAAGGTCCCACCGTGATCGCCAGAATTTTAGTGTGGCGATGAGGTGGCAGATTCATTGGATTTTCTAAGTCTAACTGAGGGTCTAATGAGTCTTAAGATGTATTCAGGAAAATATATACTCAGAGGTCCCACCCTGATTGCTAGAATATTAGGGTCACGTGATTTAGCAGATTGGTATAACAAATGTATAGGGTAACATGAAACTAGTCTTTGGAGTCCTAGGACCTAGTCTTCCTAGAATCTGAGAGGGCTCTCTCTGTTGTATGAAAAGGATGTTAAATTTTTACTATTAGGGTTTGATTTTAGGCTAGTTGTTAAGTGTAGGGTTTTTTGTTTGTTTGGTTGAGTATGATGGTCAAGTATAATAGGTGGAGTGAGAGGTATTCAAATCATTGGGCTATGGAGTTAATGAAATTCATGGATATCTCAATAATGAAGATGCATAACAGGGAAAATATAGCTTGGTTAAATGGATCCTTAAGGTATGTGTGAAGTTAAATTAACAATAAGTTGGTGAAAAAAGTAGGTGTCTAAGAGCAGTGAAGAATCCTTAAACAAATACCTTTTAAACAAGATAGTCTCAAACACTGATAAACATAAGGACATAATAATAAGACATGGTAAAACAATAGCTTTTTTATTATACTTAAGCAAATGAGCATTCAAGATGAAAAATTCAGTGAACCATAGAAAGCAAGAAAATAATATAAATTTTAGTGATTTCACCTTCAAGATTTAGAAAAAATTCAAGATAAAAAATAAGTTTAATCAATGAAGAGGGAATGCCTAAAATTCACTGATCAAGCTACAAAGAACTTTAAGCCAACTTATCAAGCATGGACAAAGGGCATGATCAAAACATGGCCTCTTTGGCTAAAACCTAACAAGTAATACTTCAAAGAGAGATTCCAAAACATTGTTTAAATAACATCAAATAGGCAGGGCTAACCATAAAACATATTTGAAACTACTATATTGAACCATTCATGGAATAAAAAAGAATAAGGAGTTCTAAGGAGCAGCTAAGAATTCCTTAAACAAACCCAGCAGAGGAAAACACAAAGACAATAGAAACAAGAACTTGGTCTAAGGTGCCTCAAAGAACATTTCTTAACTTATACTCTTCTGTAGCAAGAAGGATGGAAACATAATGAAAACATGAGAAAAAAATAACATAATAGAGAAGCACTTCACCAATGGCCAAGCTTAGGGATCCTACAAGCTATCCTCCTTCATCATTAATCAAAATAAGGCATTCATAAACTCCACAAGACCAATTTCTTCTTCAAACTCAAGAAAACCATGTATTTCTGTAAAAAAGCATCATATTCCAACCCTTAAAATGGAATCCTCATGCTCTATTTATCTTAGCAAGTGAGGAGATGGAAACGATAAGGAGCTTCTAGAAACCCTAATTCCATCATAAATGTCATTTATGTGCTTGAAGACCATGCAAGGCCCAAGACACATAATATCTAAGATAATATATGAAAAATGACATAACATAACTCCTCAATCAAATCTAGAGTGATTTGCCCAAGAAAAAATTAAAAAATCATTTTTCCATCAGTTTGTGTGTTTTGTTGACTTTTTGGCCAAAAACACATAATGTTGTCCATTTGCACAATGCCCCCTTAGGCATAAAATAGGTCCTGTTGCAGCCAAGTTTTGGGGGTCTTCCTGATGTCTGATTTTTCTCTGTGATGGCTCATTGGAAAGATTGCTAAGTCATATTTCCAGATATGCCTTTTTTTTATAATTGAGCACCTGTAACCTATTCAAAAATTTAAATTCCCAAGACTTCTCTGAGCACAACGACAGGCCTCAAAAGGAGGTAGAATGGTGAAAAATGAGGTGTTTTTTGACCTTTTGAGGGGTCAAAACTGATCCAATTTCTCTGAAATTTGGTGTGCATAGTGTGATAGCCATGAGGAATCCAAAAATGTAGAGTTTTCCCTCTGAGGATGCCTGAGGGAAAATTGTAGCTTCAGTGGTGTTACGCTAATAGGCCTTCAAATTCTCAAAAAACAAAAACTTGCCCAAATTCATTCAAAATTGGTGGAGGTCTTCTTCAAGGGGTTTGAGAGACCTATAGGGAAGCTGATGCCAAAATTACAAGTCTAGCTTGGTCTTTTGCTCCTTTTGGTGCTTGAATTTCAATGAGGGATTTCTTTAGTTTAGAACAAGCAAGTTTGTTTTTCATTGCATAATTCTTGGTCATCTTTTTCTGGAGAGCAAGGCTCCATTTTATCTTCTTAAAATACTTGTGTTAATTCTTATAATACTGAATGATACGTTGAGCCATCTGAAAATCTCTCTCCATCTCCCTAATTTGTGCATCTTTTCTTTGGAGCAGTGTTCTAGTGGCCATCTCCTCATCTTCATTATCACTGTCTAGGTCAATGAATTGGGGCTTTTGTTTATTTTTCCTACCTCTCTTACCTTTCTCACCTTTCTCCATCTTTTGTTTTCCCTTGTTAGGCTTTTGAGATGAAGAAGGTGGCATGGTCCCTTGCCTCTTGGAGGCAACAAACACTAGCCTTAGTCCTCTCTGGTATGTGCATGCAAGAGGTGTGATGGTGATTTTATTGGTCTCTTTGCCATGGTTGTGATTAGCATTTAGACTATGAGCCTCTTCCCCTTTTTTCACTATTATCATGACTAGGGTTACCTTTATCTTCATCTTCTGCACTGTCATCATTGTCATAATCACTGAAGGGTTGATTTTTTTCATGACTGTCATGAAAACTGTCATGAGTGTCATGACTATTTTCCTCTTTGTTGTCTTGTCCCTTACGGTCTTCCTTATCATCTGCCTCTTTGTCGCTATCTTTTACCTCCTCCTCACTATGGTATATCTCGTTTGCACCACTGCTACCTTTAATTTATGTATTATCCTTATTATCTTCATCTTTTTCATTTCCCTCTTCTTCATTTTCTATTTCTGCCTTTTCATCATCAATGCTCCTGTCATTTTGACTGTCCAGCTCTTCATCTTCCTCACCATCCTCTTTCATATTATCATTGTTTTTCTCACTTTCACAGTCACTATTTTTCTCTTCATTCTCTATTTCTACCCTTTCTTCACTTTCATCATTCCCTTCTTCTTCCTCTTCATTTTCTTCCTCTTCATATTCATTTTTCTCTTCTTCCTCATTGTCAGCACTCTATTCATCATCCTCACTCTCTTCCATGCTTTGGGCTGACTCATTTTCACCATTACCCTAACTTTCATTACTTTTTTCATTATTGCCACTCTCATCCTCTTCATTTGATGCATTAAGAGAAGGGGAAGAAAGGAGGTTTCCTTGAAGTGAGGGCACTTGTGTAGATGAGGAGCACAAGTTTGGTTTATGAGGAGGCTGTGGGCTTGTGAAGACTTCATGAGCTATGAATACCTCCCAAGGTATACCCTGTTGTTCCAACTGATTTAATACCGCCATCTTGATTAAGGAATGGTGAAATACACTTTGCATTTGTTGGGAAGGACTCCTTCTCCAGACAACGGAAGACATTTTTTCCATACTTCTATAGAGGTAGTAGGGAAAGTTGAGCATCTTGACCCTTATGAAATGCATCAGGAGTCTAAGATGGTAGAAATAAATCCTAGAGTATCTCCACTCATAGGTGAAGTACTTCATGATAAATTTCATCAAGGGTGAAAATCTCTGTTTGAGATGTGAGAAGGGAAAAACAGATTTGCAACCTTCTTTGTACCTCATCTTGACAAATGGTTCATAATAATCCTTGTCCAATTTGGCTTTCTTGAACCATTTTTCACCAACATTAGGGATGCCAGTAGCATTTGAGATGGAATATACTGATAGTTCAAAATCCACCCCTGCAAGGCTCGACTGTTTGTTGTGCGGGTTAAGGATAAAATGCCTTGTAAGCTTTGGGTGGCTCTGCACTTGTTTGAAATTCTCACAAAATTGGAAGCATCCCACATTCTAGAAACATGAGAGGATCATGGGAGATGAGGTGATATCTAATGTGCTCTGGGGTTCAAATCTATTCACTTTTCCTCCCTTGTGATTTGGCCTCATAGGCCCTTGACCCTTGTCACTGCTGCTACTATCTTCTGTCCCTAACATGGTGATGGGAGTTGTTTATGGACAAACTGGGGTTTGGAGGAGCAAAGTGAAAATGGTGGTGAGGGTAGCCTTCGCAGATGAATGATATGAAGGCAAGGGTATGAATGAGTTCTTTTGAGCTTAATGGAACCTAACTTGAATATAAAGTGCAACTACTTGTTGAAGCCTCAAAAATTGCTGCTACAACATTGGGGGATAACCACTCGGTCCAGACCTTAATACAACTCATTTTCCGTTTATGATAGTGGCTCCGACTAGTTTAACTAGGTCCAGTTACCTTGTCCCTATCGCTATTGGTTTATGATATATCTTTAACTACCAATAGACAAGGATATCAGATCGATTCTTCTTGCTGATCAGGGAAGAGAATGACCCTTACGTTGATTTGGGTTCAGCCAAACCACAACTAAGATTTTGTCTCTTTGAGAAGAGGTCTTAAAAGAATGTAGAAATTAATCTAAATGCAAACTTATTCTATAATGTAAGCAAAAGAAACTAATATAAATCCTATCTCAATTAGGTAGATGAAAATCTAACCCAACTAAGAGCAAGATAATTAAATAATGAGGATTAAAATATATATGGATTTTAATTAATGTCAAACCAACGAATAAATTCAATTAGCTCACATTTCTGAATACCAAAACACATTCTATTGAGACCATTTGACTGAAATAATAAATCAACAACACTCCGGAAGAAATTCACGAAAATGATATTGATTGACAAATCAGTCAAGCCAATAATTAAACAATAATATGTGGAAGAAAGTCACAACACATTACTATTTAATAAAACAATTTTATAAGACAGATTGCTAAGTAATGGTTACTCAAAAATCAGAGTGAAATTCATAAGAGCAAAGATACATAACAATTTGAGACAAATTATCCATATCAACAGAAATGCCAAAACATGAATAAAATGAAACAACAATTTTATTAACATAAAAATGAAACTATTATTTGATACAAAAATGCCAAAAATACTAGTTAATTATATCTGCTTCTCTGATCATGGTCTCTAATAGTACTTTGCATTACTTGAATTTCTGCTTTCAAGACTAGAGCTACAAAAGTGCAAACTCTGCCCATCATGCATAATTCAAGACATAAAGAAAAACCCTCAATAATGTTCAGATCTGAAATTTTTTCTCCTCCCCATCTACAACTCTAAATTCCTATTACAGAAATTATTTTAGAAGTCTGGAATTGCAGAGGAAAGCAACCCCTTTTACATTTTGCAATCTTCAATTTATAATTCTTCCAAAATTATTTTTAGAAGAGAGTTTGTTGAAGAAAAATCTGCCCAATCCAATTTTAATTGTTCAAAAATTCCAATCTTTAATTGCTGGAGTCTTCTCATTGATTGAAATTTCTTTCCTCAATATCCCTTCTATTGTTTTTTCTGCAAAAAGAAATTAAAATGAATTAAGATGCAACAATAAAATCAAAATATTATCTCTAATATTAAAACAAATCCAATCAAATTCTATTTAAAAATAAAAATAAAAAGGAAATTTAAGTTTCTTATTTGTGCTCATAATGATTTTAATTAACTAAGGATATTATTGATGCATGAATATGCAATTAGAAGAAGTTGGGCAAACGAAAATGAAGAAAACAAAACTCAGAAAATTGATTTTATTTTAGAAATTCGGAGCCTGATCTTCTGCCTCATTTTTGACCCAATAAATGACCAAATCTGTTAGTGAAACCTCCTCAGAAATGTTCTCCTTGATTTTATCTTTCCAATGAATTATCCTGGGCCTCATTTGGCCATTTAAAACTCAATCTATGAGCCTCCAAAGTTGATAAGTCAAATCTGAAATAAATCTGGAAATTAATTTGCTGGGTTAAAAAAATCAGAATTTTAATTAAAAATCTAATCCCAAATTAGATTCTAATTATCTAAATCTTAATTTAATTGTTAATCATAAATTAAACTAATTATTGAAATTAATATTAATCTAGCTAATTAATATAATTAACTATTTATAAAAAAATTAATAATTAATTTAATTAAATTAATTATATTTTAAATATTAATTAATTTAATTAATCTAACATTAATTATTCTAAATATTTAATTCTAAAACTAAACTAACACTTGTATTATATTAAAACTAACCTATCATGAGAATACTAACTTACTACCAATCCACTATAATAATATTAAATTAAATTAATATTATACTAACACTTTACTAATATAAAACTAGACTAACATTATACCTATGATAAACTAACACTAATTACTTCTAAATTAACATAAGACTCACTTGATACTAACAAATATTAACTTAAAAGCTAACGTATGACTTAGACTAATTTACCACTACTAACACTATCATTCCACTAACGTATCCTTAATATTATACTTTACTTAAAATAACATTAAACTTAAGAATAAAGCTCTACCATCGTTTCGCATAAATGCAATTAAATGTCATTGCATAGAAACATTCAATCGCATCGGAACAAATGCACTTAATCGCATTGGATTTTATTTTAAGTCATTGCATCGGATGAAACCATTGCATTGCATGAAATGTGTTCGTTGGAGTTTTAAAACTTCTGATGCGATGAATTTTAATTTTTTATTATTAATTTTGTTTTTTGTTTTTTATTCTTTTTATATATAATTTTTATATTATATTAAATTTTAATTTAATTAATTAATTATATAGTAATTAATTTTATTAATTTAAAATTTAACATTAAAAATTGGTTTTTTTATTTTAGTTTCATTTTAATGATGTTAAATTAGATTATGAATTTATCTAAGATGATGATTTTCCTATCTAAATTACAGCCACGTTGTCACTTTAGATTTTTTTGAGATTTTTCGAGTTTAGATTTATTTCAAAATTGGAGTAAATTATCGAAATCTTGATGCCTCGTTATTTGGCTGTATAAAAAAAAATGAAAAATATTAGTCATAACTAACTATGGGTTGATATTTTAAACTAAATGCATTATTGAACTAATAAAAAAAAATGAAATATTGTACATTTTACACATTTTCTAACCCAAACGACATAATTGATTAGACTTCAAAAGAGTGTTATTTACAAACTGGTTGACCAAATGAAACGAAACAAGCGTCAACATGAAGCTTATAAAAAATTGATTTCATCCAAGCAATCAAAACAATAATCTAAAGAAAATGAAAAGTTAACAAAATCGTAAGATAATTGACTTATTAAAAATCCTAAAAGGTGTTTAGCCAAAATTTTTATAGAAAGGGTCCCCATTATTTGATGTGAACAAGTTAAAAATGGGGGTTGTTGTACCGTACAACAATTGGCGATTCACTGGAAGAAACATATATCTCTGTTTGATAAAAATGATTTTTTCTCAAAATTAAAGTAAAAATAATTAAAGAAGAGAAAATTATTTTTGGAATGCTTGACTAGGTTCATTAATATGAAAAAAACAATAATCATCTTACTGTATTTTTTTTTTAATTCCTCATATATTAAAATATTTCATAAGTCTATATTAGTCCTTAATTAGTTGTAGAGATAAAGCAGGGGTCACTTTATAGATTAGCTTTTAAAATGTACTCATTTGTCACAGGTAGAGCCACTGCTGCCAGCAAACATCTATAGTCTTGATAGGGTTACCTTTTAATCATGAATGATTCAGAATCCCATCCATTTAAGAATTATTGACCTAGAGATAAATCCATTATTTATTTATCTTTTAATTCTTAAAAGCCATTGTCCTGGTTTGGTAGCCAGATAGTTGACAATTCCATTCACTAGTTATAATTGGACAGAACAAGCTGGCTCATGATGAGACCCCTTGTCTTACAATTGTTTACAATTATAAGCCATTACCCTGGTTTTTTTAGCAGTGTTGGTAATGTCAGCCTATTTTTCCCCTATGATCATGGTAAGCAGGCTCATGATGAGACCTCTTATCTTTTAAGTTTTAAATATGTTTTTAGATTACACTATATAAAAATAAAACTCTTTTAAATAGGGAGAATCATTAACTCCTTAATAGTTTAGAATGAAAATTTTAGAGTTAAAAGTGCTTTGCTGTAAAGTGTATTTACTTGGTTAAAAATCACTTTTCTTGACTGATAATAGAATTTTGAAAGATCTTAATAAAAATATTGAAATCTAAAAATAATTAAAATTTTGAAGAAAAACAAATTTCTCAGATTTCATGATACTTCGTCAACTTCTCTTGTTTTGTAATCTCCTCCTTAAGTATGTCTACTTTTATAATAAGAAAAACAATTTTGCTAAGAGATTTAAGAAAAAGCTAATAGGAGACTATTAACAATTTTTCCTGTGTATGCCAACCATTGTTAGGTAACAAGAAGGCTTTCCATATAAATCATGGCAACGTCACCAAAATCAAAACTGAAAACCAAAGGAAAATAATTCTGAAGCTAAAGTGATAAAAGAAATCAGTAAACAAAAATAAAAAATGAAGCAATTAAAAAGTGGAAAGGAAAATTCAAGTTTTAAAATACAAACTCTAACAAGAATGTTTATACCAATGTCTCAATACATGAAGTAAAAAAAAATAATCATGTAATCATTCCTTCGTGTGTTGAGATCCAAAAAACTTATACCTTGCAGGGTTGTAAATGTTATAGGCTTTAGATAGAATTGATCATAAAATTCAGCCATAATGAAAAAAATTTGTCCGATGTCAATCTTCTTGTTTCAAAGCATTATCTTAATCATTTTGTAATAAAATGAATGCTTTAAAGAAACAGATTACAGGTCCAGAAACTTCCTAGTGTAGCTGTTTCAATGAAGACTATCGCTGCTTCTTGAAATAAAATCAGGAGAAAAGCATAAGGCTTCCAAAATATGATTTGGTAGATGATTGAAAGCTTTTATGAAGCGCTGCAAAACAGATTTTTATATCAACATAATTTAAAAAACCAAAACTGAAACTAAAGTAATGAAATGGAAATTAATGAAAGTGGGTACACGAATCTTACCATTGGATAATTGCATTTGATCTTACCTGAAGGTATCAATTTCTCCAATACTAGCTGACTTCTTCTTTTAGTTAACATTAAAAATATGAAGAAGACAAACTAACCAAAATCCTATAACCCAAAATCATTATTTATTTTATTTAAACTAAAGCAAGCAGTAAAATGTAAAAATGGAATGCTTTGTGTTGAAAGGAGTTGACATTAAAATAAATGCATCAGAAATGAGATAAAGAATTTGCAGTAATAAATGTTCTCAAAATATTATAGTTTTATAAAAATTCCATGATTTTATAAATTATTCAGATTTAAGAACAAATTTAAGATAATGAAATTTAAAATAGAGAGGTCTTGAATTTCATATTTAATTATGGAATTATTTAAAACTGAAATATATGAGAAATCGAAATGATTTGAATATGCTGCAAATTTATTATCAATTGCTTTCGTATTATAGCGGTTACCCAAGATTGATTTAAATTAACACAATACCTTATCGGATGATGTGTATTGCATGTAGAGACATGCGTTGGAGTTTATTGCATCGGGGGTTGCAGTAGAAAATTGCCGATATGAAATCATGCAAAAATAATATGTGCGATGAGATGGAGCGATCATATCATTGAAGAAATGTTGTATTTAGGATCCGGGACAGTCATGTCGCAAATTACACATCGCACACTACATCTCACGATTTATATTTTTCACATTGCACATTGCACATCGTATATTTGGAATAGTGATATGTCCATGAATAAAAATACGATGAAGTGATTATGATATCGGCAATGCAATGGATATAATAATCGGTGATGAGCGAAGAGCGAAAAGCATTGAAAACTCTGTGATTAGTAAAAAGTGATGAGCGATGAGAAATCGACGATTAATAAAAAGTGGTAGCGATAAGAAATTGGTGATGAATTATCGCATCACAACTTTTAAAATGAGCACACAAGGATGTGTTCAATTTTCCTCCCTATTTGCAATTTGCGATTGGAATTATCGCATTGGAGGTCTTTTAAAATTAATCCTTGACTAATTTAATAATTTGCGATTGCAATTAGAAATTTATCGCATCGGATTTTTTGCAAATATATATATCAAAATGAGGTCTCTCCGATTTGTGATTTGCAATTGGGTTCATCATATCAGAACTTTTGAAATGAACGAATCAACTGTGATAGGACTTTACCGAAATGCGATTTTGATTAAACTTCATCGCATCAGAACTTTTTAAAAGTTGACATTTTAACCAATTGTGATATAACTTTGCCAATTCATGATTGCGATCAAGTTTTTATCGCATCGGAGTTTTTTAAATGGACGAATTAACCTTATGCCTAATGCGACATGTGCGTTTGTGATCTAATCTATCACATTGGAACTTTTGTGATGAAAAAGAAATTTTTAAATTTATTCCAATGAGATATGCGATTTGGTATTTTATGAAAGATTGAATGAGGTAACACATCGGAGGTCTTGCATCAAAAATCAAGTTGAATCATTTTAGACATGAATCTTGTGATACTATTTTAATTTCAATTGGGTTTTCTAATGAATGAAAGTAAAGTTAAAGAATGCTCAAATTCTAATGAATCCAAAAATAAAATTTCCCTGAACCTGTTGCAAATTTGAAATGGGTTTGCTGCTTACTTCAAGTTTTTGAAAACAAATGAAAACCTGCAAATGGAACAGAACAAGAATAAAAAATAAATTAAGGAAAAGAGAAACTATTAATAGATAAAAATGAACATGTAAATGCATACCTGGAAGGAAATTGTCTGTGGATTTTACCTTATAAATCTTCCAATTCTTCCTTTGATTTATCAAAATTCTAACTTTGTTCAAACTCATCTTTTATTTATTCTAAATCGGAGTGTGCAATCAACCTAAATAAAATCTGTTTACTCATGTTCAGGAAATCTGAAACTCATAAAATTCACCATAAATAAATGTGAAAATAGGCTTCCCTTTGAATCGCAACAACAATTTATTTCCTCTGCTCATTCTGAATTAACTTGAGAAAAATATGTATTGTTATAGTGACTGTTTAATAATGCTTTTAGCAAATAAATATGATGCATATTGCAGCATCAGATAATAAACAAAAGATCAGGATGGGATAAAGCCACTAATTATGGAAAAAAAAATATCAAAACATATTTAAATGTATGCACAAAGCAAAATGGACATCCTTAAATTCATTTTAACAAATTTCGAAGAAGATAATATGAACTTCATGTGATTACATCAAAAATTTAGACTGACTAATAATGATTAAATTGGCATTAGGCTTATAATAGACAGTCATACATTTCATGAGATAGTGAGATCATGAAGCTTTATATCCTCAAAACCTTTAACAAATAAATTTTATGAGAAAATCATATGAGGACATTTCAAAATAGATAAAAGTGCCTTTGAGGTGATTGGTGCCAAGTGCAACTTCAATTGAATTTAGTCAAGATGTTATTAAAAATAAGCAGAGTAGAGATATTGCTGAAATAAATTTTGATTTAAAAATGGGAAGCAAGAATTAGAATTTTTCTGATAAGAGGAAAATATTTCCTTGAAAATGTATATGATATGAGAAGGGTTGATTGCTCATTTTATTTTTATCTGCATAACTATTAAGAATAAATTAACTACATAAAACAAACAAACAAAATTAATTCTACTTCTATTCTAACCATATACATGAAAATGACTCGGTATAGTCATATTTCCAGTGTAACCATTCTCTTATTTTAATTCCTGCATATATGTACAGTTCAAATGTTAGTAACAAAACAAAAATCTAAAAAAAAAAAAATCGTAAGTAGAATTTACAGTTATTGTTAATAGCTTATTTACAATCTTCTTCTTTTGAAATGTCTTTTCCAACTGAATTCCAATTGGATCATAAAAATACGGATGGGTTTCCATTAATGATTGGAAAATGTTTAAAAGAGGAGTTGACAGGCCAGATTGTGGATATGAGCTGTTAATTTGAAAGGCCTGAAAAAAATTGTTAGTGTTATGTGTAAGTGTTAAACTATTAACAATTTTCCATGAAGGAAAACTTTCCAAACAATTTTCAAACGAGTTAATGAAAAGTGGATGGAAATCTGTCAAATAAGATGGAAAATTATCAATTGGATTAGATTGCTAGTTAGATTGTAAAAATACATTCTCTTGTTGACACTGCCTTTGGGAAAATAGAAGCTTTTGATAAAACATTAGCTTTGATTGAAATTGAAATATTGATATTTTTTTATGTTCATGATTATAATATGAAACTTTAGTTTCCCAATAGGGCAATGCATCAATTGAGTGTTCATTTTTAAAGTGCTCAATATGCCAGTGTAGAGTGTTAAAATTTTGAAAAATAAAATCACAAAACAAATCTAAATTTGAATAAAATAAATATGAAAGAAAAAATAAAATGAAATCCTTATTGGTACAACTAATGTTACAACACAATTGGGATTGTTTTGAAATAATTTCTTTTTTACAAGGATTGGCGAGAAGAATGGAATTTGAATAATTGCCAATTCCAACTTGTGAATTAGAAAGATAATTATGAGTAGGAATGGGAGTTTGATCATGATATGAATAATAAATTGGAATGTTTTCTCGAATGGTGAAATCATGAAGATAATTTTCTGCTCCAGAATGATGATTGGTTGGAATAATTTCTAAATTGAAATGTTCCTCATTCATAGATGTTATTTGAATTTTATCATGAGGATTCTCTTGAGAAGAATAGAAATCATCATCCTTGATATTAGAGTAATTATCATAAATGACTTCACAATATTCTTTAAAATTCCCTTCGATCTCATCCAATATATCAAAACAAGGAGGAATGAAAATTTTATGTTCATTAATGGCAAAAGAGTGATCAATAATTGTTTCTCTATCTTGATAATAACTTATTGGTAATTCATTTAGATCATCCTTTTTATTTTCTGAAATATCATTAATAGCAAGAGGAGAGAAATTACCAACATTAAAAATATCAAGATAAAGGGAAAAATGAGAATCGGAAATAATGAGGATTAAAATATATATGGATTTTAATGAATGTCAAACCAACGAATAAATTCAATTAGCTCACATTTCTGAATACCAAAACACATTCTATTGAGACCATTTGACTGAAATAATAAATCAACAACACTCCGGAAGAAATTCACGAAAATGATATTGATTGACAAATCAATCAAGCCAATAATTAAACAGTAATATGTGGAAGAAATTCACAACACATTATTATTTAATAAATCAATTTTATAAGACATATTGCTAAGTAATGGTTACTAAGAAATCAGAGTGAAATTCATAAGAGCAGAGATACATAACAATTTGAGACAATTTATCCATATCAACAGAAATGCCAAAACATGAATAAAATGAAACAACAATTTTATTAACATAAAAATGAAACTGGTATTTGATACAAAAATGCCAAAAATACTAGTTAATTATATCTTCTTCTCTGATCCTGGTCTCTAACAATACTTTACATTACTTGAATTTCTACTTTCAATACTAGAGCTGCAAAAATGCAAACTCTGTCCATCATGCATAATTCAAGACATAAAGAAAAACCCTCAATAATGTTCAGATTTGAAAGTTTTTCTCCTCCCCATCTAGAACTCTAAATTCCTATTACAGAAATGCTTTTAGAAGTTTGGAATTGTAGAGGACAGCAGCCCCTTTTACATTTTGCAATCTGCAATTTATAATGCTTCCAAAAGTATTTTTAGAAGACAGTTTGTTGAAGAAAAATCTGCCCAATCCAATTTTAATTGTTCAAAAATTCCAATCTTTAATTGTTGGAGTCTTCTCATTGATTGAAATATTTTTTTTCAATATCTCTTATATTGTTTTGTTTGCAAAAATAAATTAAATAAATTAAGATGCAACAATAAAATCAAAATATTATCTCTAATACTAAAACAAATCCAATCAAATTTTATTTAAATAAATAAATAAAAAGGAAATTTGAGTTTCTTATTGATGCTCATAATGATTTTAATTAACCAAGGATACTATTGATGCATGAATATGCAATTAGAAGAAGTTGGGCAAATAAAAATGAAGAAAAAAAAACTCAGAAAAATGATTTTATTTTAGAAATTTTGAGTCTGATCTTCTGCCTAATTTTTGACCCAATAAATGACCAAATCTGTTAGTAAAACCTCCTCAGAAATGTTCTTCTTGATTTTCTCTTTCCAATGAGTTGTCCTGGGCCTCATTTGGCCAAGTAAAACTCAATCTATGGGCCTCCAAAGTTGATCAGTCAAATCTGAAATAAATCTGGAAATTAATTTGCTGAGTTAAAAAAAATCAGAAATTTAATTAAAAATCTAATCCTAAATTATATTCTAATTATCTAAATCTTAATTTAGTTGTTAATCATAAATTAAACTAATTATTTAAATTAATATTAATCTAACTAATTAATATAATTAACTATTTATAAACAAATTAATCTAAATTAATAATTAATTTAATTAAATTAATTATATTTTAAATATTAATTAATTTAATTAATCTAACATTAATTATTCTAAATATTTAATTCTAAAACTAAACTAACACTTGTATTATATTAAAACTAACCTATCATTAGAATACTAACTTACTACCAATCCACTATACTAATATTAAATTAAATTAATATTATACTAACACTTTACTAATATAAAACTAGACTAACATTATCCCTATGATAAACTAACACTACTTACTTGTAAATTAACATAAGACTCACTTAATACTAACAAATATTAACTTTAAAACTAACATATGACTTAGACTAACTTACCACTACTAACACTATCATTCCACTAACGTATCCTTAATATTATACTTTACTTAACATCACATTAAACTTAAGACTAAAGCTCTATGATCGTTTCGCATTGATGCAATTAAACCTCATCGCATAGGAACATTCAATCGCATCGGATGAGTTTAATGCGACTCATCGCATCGGAAAAAATGCACTTAATCGCATCGGATGAAACCATTGCATTGCATGAAATGTGTTTGTCTAAGTTTTAAAACTTCCGATGTGATGAATTTTAATTTTTTATTATTAATTTTTTTTTTGTTTTTTATTCTTTTTATATATAATTTTTATATTATATTAAATTTTAATTTAATTAATTAATTATATAGTAATTAATTTAATTAATTTAAAATTTAACATTAAAAATTGGTTTTTTTATTTTAGTTTCATTTTAATGATGTTAAATTAGATTATGAATTTATCTAAGATGATCATTTTCCTATCCAAATTACAGCCACTTTGTCACTTTAGATTTTTTCGAGATTTTTCGAGTTTAGATTTATTTGAAAATTGGAGTAAATTATCAAAATCCCGATGCCTCGTTATTTGGTTGTATGAAAAAAAATCAAAAATATTAGTCATAACTAACTATGGGTTAATATTTTAAACTAAATGTGTTATTGAACTAATAAAAAAAATGAGATATTGTACATTTTACGCATTTTCTAATCGAGACGACATAATTGATTAGACTTCAAAGGAGTGCTATTTACAAACTAGTTGACCAAATGAGATGAAACAAGTGTCAACAAGAAGCTTATAAAAATTCGATTTCATCCAAGCAATCAAAACAAGAATCTAAAGAAAATGAAAAATTAATAAAATTGTAAGATAATTGACTTATTAAAAATCCTAAAAGGTATTTAGCCAAAATTTTTATAGAAAGGGTCCCCATTATTTGATGTGAACAAGTTAAAAATGGGGGTTGTCGTACCGTACAACACTACCCTAATTCACTCTCGCTCAAATGACACTTTAATTTGTTCAAGAAGGCCAAAAACATAGGTTTAATATGTATTGAAGACTTAGGGTTTGCAAAAATTAGGGTTTAACCATTCCTTTAGCCTTCAAACCACTAAAAATACTGGAGAAGGAAAATAAATAGGCCACATACCAGCTTTTTTAATTCCTCTGCAGGCCTTGGAGGTAAATTTGGAGGGTGACTTTAAGCCTTAGGAAAAATTCTTTGTTTGTTGGAGGGTCTTTACATTAGCGCAACACCCTGCCCAAACAGTTGGGTCGGCCTATAGGCGCAGCATCGGCAGTCGTGCCTGTGGATTAGCGTAGCATCGACATTCAGAAGGCTGTTGAGTTCCTGGGTGTGTCAGGACCATCTACGCACAACACCATGGATTCGCATAGTGCCACCCCGGATTAGCACAACACAAAGTTATTTTGAATGGGAAAATGGCTGATCAGTGCAGTGCTAGGCCCTGTAAGCATAACACCACCTATTCGCGCAACGCCAGTGACTTAGCCTAGTGTTCTAAGAAAAAATCTCCTGAAGGGTTTTCTCTTTTTGCAAAGTGACAAGTGAGCCTAAAAATGATAAATGAGGAGCCTTTATACTTTTTGAACAATAAATCAAATTCAGAAAAGTCACTTTTCTTAAGTTTTTTTTTGTCACTTTATAATTTTCACTGATATCCCTTGAGCCTTTTTGCGGGTGATTTTGAACTTGTCAAAGTGATTTTTCTTCCTTTCGTGAGGGTGTGCTAAAGTGATGAAGAGGTTCCTTTAAATTTTGGAGTGTTGAAACTACTAAAACGTTTCTGCTTGCACTGATAAACTAAAACCACAATTTTTATCCTTTTTGGCATTCTTGAGTGTAAGTGACCTGAAACATGTCTTTTTACCTTCTTGCTGATTTTGATAGTGACATGTTCATTTTGACAAAGATTGGCAAATAATACCATGCTATGTCTTCCCTTGACCACTTCTGATTTATGTAGGTGCCTGTGACACATTTGATTTTGGTCTTTTTGTCATTGTTTGGATTTTGACAACTCATTTACTCAATAGTAAACTCATGCTCAGCTTGATTTCTCATTTTGACACTTGACTTTATGATTTACTTCCTTTTACCATTTTTGAGGGCAATTGACTACACTTGAATGCTTAGTCTCCCTCACAATAATACTCTTTGTATTTCCCTCCTTTTGATGCAGTGAAGAATTGTTGCCTTGAAGAACCATGGAGGTCACTTTCTGATATCATTCTTCAAACTTCTGCCTGATGTCATCATGGAGACCCAAAGTATTCATTTCACCTTCTTGCCTACCTTCCCAAATTTTAGTTTTTAGGGCCGTTAGAGACAAAGAATTAGTGTTGTCTTCTAAGTTCTCTATAGCCCTTTTGAGTTCATTCATTTTTGTTTAGTTCACCTAACCTTTTTCCCTTTTTCATTTATAATTTCTAAAAATAGTCAATGTGTGCTTGGTTGTGTTGTTGTGCCTTCTGTCCTTGTGGATTTTTCATTGGTTTCTTGCTTGGTAGCACTGTTTAGCCAAACAATCCTCAAAACCCTGATTTTCTTTGAACATAGGCCTGCTGTCTGTCCTTTGTTGTAGTTGTTCTTAGTGATGATTTAGCCTCTTAACTTACCTCTTTTTTTGTTGATCTCCACCTCAATCATTCCTACAGAAATATTTAAGATGGGTAGCTGTCTTTTTGCAAAAGTTGTGCTTTGACCAAGGAGGCCTTCCTTGAAGGATTTTTTATACCTTTTGGAAAATCATTTGCTGACCCTCCTTTTCATTTGATTTCATATTTTTGGCACATGTGAAATAGTGATTTAGAAAACCAAAACAAACCTACAATGTATGAAACCCTAAATGACCTAGTGGGAAGCTTTTTGGACTTGCCTTTTGGCTGAAACTTGACTTCGGATCTTTAGGTGTAAAACATAGTTTTTGATAATTTGATGTATTGAAGATCCAAAATCCAATGTACTTGATTTATATAAAGAGCCTACAGAGATAGTTTTGAGACCATCAGTGCTTGATGTATCTCAGAAACACAAGAGTGAGTAGGTTTATTGGTGATCCTAGGTGACATGTGGAGGAATTACACAAGCCAAAATAGAGTGATAAGGTCATGGGTGGCAAATCACAATGAAAATGAGTGGCATGAGCCCATGAAGGGTCTTCTAGGAGTGGTAGGTTTATCATGACTTTCTAGAGTAGTGAAATAGTGAAAAATTATCCTAAGGATAATGAAGGCAGTGAGATTTCTAAAAGTCACAATATTCATGAAATTTGTTTCTAGAAATCTAGGATAAGCATTTAGTCATCTATAAAAAGGAAAAAATTACTTATGACTAATAGGTAGAATGGAGGACATACACTTTGAAATATTTCATGGCTTGGACTAAGGCATAGGCTTGTTTTTCAATCATATCATACTTGATTTTTTCATCTCTCATGACCTTGCTAAAAAATTCTATGGGTTTATCGTGATAATCTTCATTTTTCTGCAAAAGGACAACAACAAGGGTGGTTTCAGAAGACAAGGAAAATATACTAAAAGGCTCAAAGTAGTTTGGATTGGGTAAGGTGGGAGCTTCAGAAATGACCTTCTTTATTTGATCAAATGCATATCTTGCAGGAATGATCCATTTGAATTCATGGTTCTTCTAGAGCATATCTATAATGTCTTTAACAATTTCAGCATAGTTAGGTATGAATCTTCTCAAAATGTTAATATTTCCTAAAAATCCTTCTATCTCTTTCTTATTTCTGGGTAATGATAATGATTGAATAGCAGAGAACCTTTTGGGATCTATTACTACTCCATCCTTGAAATGATATGGCATAGTAACTTTCCTTATTTGATGATGAACAAGGACTTCTTAGGATTGAGCGATATTCCGAACTTTCTGCACCTGTCAAAAACCTTCATCAAGTGTTTTAAATTTTTTTGATACGATTAAAAAAAAACAGTTAAATCATCAAGATAAATAAAAACAAGTTTGTTTACCTTCCCAACAAAGGCTAATTCCATAACTCTTTGGAATGTTTCTGCTGCATTTGATAGGACAAAAGGCATCTTGGCATACATAAATGTACCCCAAGCCGTAGTAAAGTTCATCTTCTCTCTGTCTTTTGAATCCAACAATATTTGATTATAACCAGAGAAGCCATCAAGCATGGAGAGTCTATTAGCACCTAATAAATTTTGGAGTAACTAATTCATCTTTGGAAGTGGATAGTTATCTTTCAGAGATGATCTATTAAGGTTTATAAAATCCACACAAATTCTAATTTCACCATTCTTCTTTCTGACAGAGACTAAATTAGCTTCCCAATTAGAGTATCTTAAGGGAAAAATTATCTGGGTATCTAAAATAATTTTAAGTTCTCTTTCTACGGTGGGAAGCAGAACTGGTGTTGGGGTCCCGTGTTTTGATAGATTGGAAAATCAAAAGACAAGGCAACATCAAAACCAATCTTTAGAGTTCCAGGATCTAGTCCTCCTTTTCTCAGAGAGGGATCTCTCAAATTTACTTGTTTTGCAAAGTTTTATCTTGCTTTCTTTTAGTATTCGTTTTAGACTAGTTATTAAGTGCGAGTGTTTGTTTTTTTTTTTGTTTGGTTGAAAGACATATCAGAACATGAAAGGTCTAGGAAAGATAGCTAGAAAGGAGAAATGCTAGATTCATTGGGCAATTGAGTTAAGAAGGGGTTATGAAAAACTCATCAATGGATATGGGATATCAGAGGGCAAATCTAACTTGGCCACAGGATCCTTTGGTTTTGTGAATGAGATGGACATCAATGATTTGGAAAGAGAAATTGAATTCTCAACAAAGGGAACTTGAAAACATAACTTTAACAATAAAGAGGTATTTGATAGATAGGGCTAACCATGAATTCTACAAACCACACTTTAAGCAAATAATGACTTCAAGACAACTTTCAAAATGAAATCTAAGATTCGGGAGCACATCCTATTTCCTTAAATATTTTATTTCAAATGACTTAGAAAACATAAAAGGTTCACTGATAATTGCAGTCATAGAAGAAGAAACACCTAAAAAAATATATGATCACAACTATAAAGACCTTTAAAACAATTTTTCAAGCAAGGACAAAGGGCATGATCAAAACAAACCTCCTTGACTAACTATAAACAATGGTACTTCAAAGGGAGACTTCAAAAACAACTTTCAAGTGGCAACAGACAAGCAGGGAAAACCATAAATCATGTTGAAACCAACTATTTGAACTATTAGAGAAATAAACAAGCATGAGGACTAAAGAGAGAGATTAAAGACTCTAAAATACCTCAGCAGAAGAAAACATAAAACAGTGAAGGATGAACAGGTCTAAGGTGCTTCTAGGAGTCATTTCTTAGCCTAAAACGTTTGTCCTACTATAGTAAGCATTTATGGAACAAAATGAAAACAGGAGAAAACATTAAACAATTCAAAATACTTCACCAACAGCCAAGCTCATGGATCCAGTGATAGATCCTTCTCAAGAACAAGCATGTAACAACATCATCAAGCTTCCAAGATTTCAATTTCTTCCTCGACTTTAGATAGAATATGTATTATTTCAGAGAGTTTCAGTATTACAACTAGTGAACAATCAACCTGTATCTCATCTTATTCAAGAATATTTATATAAGGAATGAGGAGGTGGAAGAGTTTTAGGATTGAATTGTAATAAATTGTACACTAAATGCAACTCCTAGCCTTGAAAAACATGCAAGGCATAAGGCAGGAATGCATCGAATTACAACTCTGTTTCATTTACTCTATTTATGCTTTTTTAAGGCTCAATGGGTAAAAAGATTGACTTTGAGGCACTTTCTTATCTTTTCAATAACTTCTACTGACAGTTGGGATCTTTTTTTGCTTGTAATTACTGTTCAGCTGTCTTTGGCCTTAATGTTTCGGACTAAGATTTGATTTGGGTATTCCTTTGAGGCAAAGAGCTGCAAGGTGGCACTATAGTAGCTGGGGAAATCAATTCACCCCTTTGATGTGGCTCTAAGGTGTCCTTCGACTGATATTTCTCTATAAACACAGTGATTTATCTTTGAATATGTGTTTAGGCTTGATTAAGCTATAATCGTCATCTTTAACACTGATACACTTTTATAAGTGCTATTGACTGTTTTTTGCTGTTTGTAGGTGCGCATAGGGTTTATGGGAGTTTTTCTCAGAAAACCGATAATCATGACTTATCAATTCCCTAAAAACATTTAATTATCCCTTTGATACCCTTTAATATGTATCAAAAGGCTGCAAGGATCGTCATCCTTGGTCAATAACAGTGTAATCATCTGTGGGAGGATCCAAATTTAACTTCATTAAAACCTTCATAAAAACAAAAAAAAATTATTTAAATCCTACAAATTCATGGTTTAAACTACTTAGGAGGGTTGGTGGAAGCATTTCGGAGCGCTGCAAAGGAAAAAGGTGGATGCAACAGAAAAAGGAGGAAAAACCCAGCAGAGCAGCTAACCAGGTGTAAAATGGGAGTTTGGGCATGAGATTGAATAAGGGTCGTTGGATTAGATCAAAGAATGGAGATCTACGGTTGAGATCATTCAATTAGGTCGTTTGGAGGAATGATGGAGGGAAAACTAATTGGTGGTAAGGTTAAATCGGGACCGTCCGATCTCAGAGATCGATGGCTGGGATCTAATCTAGAGTTACATGGTGAAGGGAGGAGTGGTATAGTGGAAAACTAGTAGCGGTTTTCATGCAGCTCTGAGGCGGTTTTAGATTTTGGACCAAAAAACACAATATAGGTCTGCGTTCAACACGTGTCTTTTCAAAAACGCTTATATCGCGTAAGAGTTGCGCACTATGGGAAAGGTTCAAAAATAACACGATATTGATTCTGGGACGTTGGATGGGAGGATCCAGATCCAACAGAGTGGGTAGAGCACGATGGATGAAGAGCTGCGGGTTAAAGAGAATGTGGGGCCCATGGTGAATAAAGCTGCAATATCATAAAAAACCAAGGTTAAAACTGATTATGCGCATAAAAATGGTTTCCAATGTAAAAATGTAAAACTTTGTGAATGGACAAATACATAGGAAAACAATGAAAATGAGAGGAAAAGGGAGCGTTGGCGATGGGACCGGGAATATGGAGGAGGAGATCAGCGGGTTAAACGAGAGCCGTCGGATTATGATAAAGATCAATGACAGAGATTAAATTGGAGGTCGAGACGGTGGAGGTTAATGTAAAATAAGAGCAGGATGCGATGCAACGCTGGGCGTTGGATCTGGCGGAATAGACAGTCAGGATTAAATCACATCGGAGAAAAGGAAAGGGGCCAAAATACAAAGGCTTTTGTTTTTGCGATGCATGATTAAGCGCTGACCGTTGGATTGATTTCAGAGATCAATGTTGGAGATTTAATCGGTGGGCACGATGGTGAAAGATTTGCGACGGAGCATGATTAAATTTGAGCCGTTGGTTCTTATGGATTCAACGGCTGGGATTTAATCGCAGGATTGGCATCGGAGGAGGAAAAAGAAAAAGGGTTAAGGGAAAAACTGCGATTTTTCCGATTTGCGATGGAGCGAGAGTCGTTGATCTAAAACTAGATCGACGGTGGAGATTTAATCATAAAGAAAAAAGGCGGAAGGGCAGGTTTAGAACAGGAAGAAATATGGACCGTTGTATATGGGCGCAATAGAGAAGATCAACGGTGGAGAATCAATCGCGCGATCGCATCGACTAGAGGCCAAAAACCATAAAAACAAGTAAAAAATGTATTTTGCGACGAAAATTTGCGATGCGATCAAGTGCTTAGCACTTGGTCTTTGCGCGGGTCATATGCGGAAAAAGGGGCTAAGGCTTACGGCCGAAAGGGGCTTAAGGCCTTATGGAAATTTAAGGTTTTTTAGGCCAAAATGAGGGTTTTTCAAAGGTTTCTAAAGGTTCCGATAAGAGTAAAAAGGGGTTTTAAACCTTATAAAAGGATTTTACAAGGCTTTAAAGGGGATTTCGAGGGAATGAGAGGTAAATGAAAGGGTTTATGGATGAAATGGAGAGGGAAAATGGAGAAGTGAAAATGAGGGAAAATGAGGCTTTTTAAGTAGTTTTCTCTTGGTAAAACAGCAGGTACTTTAGGACTATGAGGGAAACAACAGTGAAGATTAACTAAAGGATAGTTATCTTCATAAAAACTTCAAAGATGATAATTTTTCAAAGGGAAATTATCTCTTGAAGTTTTGAAGAACAAAATTAGCCACTTCTTGGCATAATAGAATTTATTAGTGGCTAACAGTGGCTCCACTTGGGGAAGACAACTGGTTCTTTAGGTGTCTAAAACCTCAGCTGCAAATCTTTGGCTTTCGCTAAACTAGTGCCTTGATCAATTAGGCAGCAACCTTTCTTTTCGATGATCTCTAAAACAATTTAAAACAATGGAATTGTGTCAAAAAAAAATGTCTACCTACCCATTCCTAATGATCCTAACATTTTTTCTTCTTTTTCAGAGTGTATTTATAATGGCAAACTCTCTTTAATAACATTTTATTATTTTAAAAAACAAAAAACTAATCTAATTCTACTCTTATTCCTCCATGAACTCAGTTTAAGAAATTGAGTTCATAAGCTTCTCTACCTAACTACTATCTGTCAGGATTAGACTGTCTGACAGACTTTTATTCTCTAAATTCAAAAACAAAAATTTAAAAGCAGAAAAGCCAAGATTGGATAGTCTAACTTGTTGCTGATCTATGGCATAAAAACAAGCTACACATAGAATAAAATTGGCAGAAAATTTAAAACAAAATGTGAAGGCTTAAGATCTGAAAATTAAAACTTCCTTCATTATCTTCTTCAGCTCTGATTTTGAATTTATTTGAGCTGTGTTTTCTTTCTCATCTGGTTCAAGATTTGAGCATATTAGAACCAGTTTGTTTTCTATATTTGGCTCAAGAATTTATCTAATTAGAGCCCTTCTTCTTTTGAGATCCATAGGTTCAGATTTGAACTTGTTGAACCTTTGTTTTTCTATCTAATCTACCTTACTGATAAGCCAAGATTATGTTGTTTGGCTGATCTAATTCACTAACCTATCAGCAGTAAATTAAAAAGCTAATTAGTCATGATTAAACTGTACGACTAACTAGAAGTGTGTTTTTAGGAGTGGAATTTGAGCTTGCACACTTTTAGCTTTTGTCTCTCTTTTTAGTATGGGGCTGTACCTTTCTTGTTTTATGATCTGCCCTCTTTTCTCTTTTCTATTGTTTTTGTATTTTTAGTTTTCTATCTTTGAATGCAATGTTTAAACAATGATATTTACAATGGAAAATAAAATGCTTTCAAACTCATGACTCTTGGCAGAAGAAATGCTTTAGCATCCTGCCATTAACAGGACCTCCATATAAATCTTCTCCATTCAATTCTTTCAGGAAAAATGCATTGTGACCCCTCTCAACATGAAGAATATAGGGTTCTTTCCACAAGTTCTCAAACTTGCCATGTTTTCCCTTCTCTTCCCTTCTTGAATCCAACTTAAGGACAACATTTCCAACTTGGAAATTGTTTGCCTTAGTCCTTTTATCAAAGAGTTTCTTGATATTTTCTTGGACTAACTGTGTTATTTCATAGACTTCTTCTCTAGTCTGCTGTAAATGAATTGTTTGGTTGATTGTTCTCTGCATATCATTCTCTACGATTTGCACTTCTTGAAGGAGTTTCATGACTGGAACTCCTAATGAGGTTGGAAAGACTACATCCATGCCATAAACTAGCTAATAGGGGGACATATTTATTGATTTATTTGTAGTTAATCTATCAGCCCATAAGGCATGAACCAGCTTACTGTGCCATGATTTCTGATTTTGCTCCAACAACTTTTTGATGATATTGATGAGGCTTTTGTTGGAGGATTCAACTAATCCATTTCCTTGGGGATAGTAGGTAGTAGAGTGGCCCAAGGTAATGTGGTATTTGTGACAAAAATCAACCATTATTTTAGACTTGAAGGCAACAACATTTTCTGTTATGAATTTTTTAGGACAACCAAATCTGGATAGAATATTTTTTTCAAGGGACTTGATAATGATAGAGTCAGTAGCATTCCTAGAGGGTATGGCTTCTATCCACTTGGTAAAGTAGTCAGTGGCAATGAGGATCCACTTATGTTGGGCTGATGAATATGGGTGAATTTCCCCAATGAAGTCCAAGCCCCATTGTTGAAAGGGTGTCTCAACATTGATAGGATGTAAAGGTAAGGGAAGGAGTTTTCTTTTGCCATAAAAAATTTGACACTTATGGCAAGACATGACCAAATTCTGAGTATCTAGGAAAAGGGTGGGCCAATAGTGACCAGATCTAAGGATTTTGTTTGCTGTGGTCTTCCAATAGAGGTGTCCTCCACATTCTCCTTCATGCAGCTCATGCATTATTTTTCTTGCATCATCTTCAAGTAAGCATTTAAGAAAAATTCCAACAGCATTTTTCCAATACAATACCCCATATAAGATGCAATAACTCAAAGCTTTCTGTTTCAAAAATCTAGCTTTAGTTTTAGACAAAGAAGGAGGGGCATTTAAATATAAAAGCACATAAATGATGTCAGCATACCAAGGAGAATTCAAAAATGTTTCTTCAATGGAAGGGGTAGTGAATTCTTCTACTTCTTCCAAGACATCTACCATGTTCATATCTAGTGCTTGGAAGTTTGACTTAGCCATGAGTTTTGCTAATCCTTGCCCTTTAACTAGTTTGGTGGGCCTAATTTCTAAGTCATATTTAAGAATAGTTGAAATCCATTTTCCACTTTTACCGTCAGGGTCTTAACTTAGAATATCCTTGACAACATTATGTGGAACAAAAGAAATTATGTGAGAGTGTAAAATGTAGACTCTAAAGTCCTTTAGTGCTTTCACTAATGCTAAGGCTTGCTTCTCCATGATGTTATATTTGAGAGGATAATCTCTTAAGGCCCTACTAAAAAAGGATATTGGTTGTTTTTGCCCCAAGTCATTCTTTTGAAGTAATACCGCAACTATTGTATGTTCAGATGCAAAAGAAAAGATATAAAAGTCTTTGGTGAAATCTGGACTAATCAAGATTGGTGTTTGAGTGAGAGCTTGTTTAACCTATTCAAATTATTGTTTAGCTTGTAAAGTCCATTTCACACCTACCTCTTTCTTAAGCATGTTTGTAATGTTTTTTAATAGCTCAGCAAGGTTGAGGATAAACCTCCTCAAAAAATTAATCTTCCCAATGAAAGATTGTAATTCTTTGAGGCTTCTTGGATGGCTGATTTGCAATATGCCATCTATCCTTTTAGGGTATATTTTGATTCCCTCTTCTGAAATTATATTACCAAGAAGTTTACCTTGTTGGAGACCAAAGAGTGTCTTCTTGGGATTCAAAGATAAGCCAAATTTCCTACACTTCTCAAAAACGTTTCTCAAGTGAATAATGTTATTCATTATTTTTTGAGAAAACAGTTATGTCATCAAGGTAAATGATTATAAAATAGCCAATATATTTAGAGAAGGCTATGTCCATGGCCCTTTGGAAGGTGGCCTCTGCATTCATCAAGCCAAATGGCATTTTGACATACATAAAGGCGCCCCAAGGTGTAGTAAAAGCAGTTTTGAGTTGATCACTTGGGAGCACTAACACCTGATTGTAACCAGAGAACCCATCCAACAATGATATTATTTTTGACCCAACTACCTTTTGAAGTATATGGTCCATCTTGGGTAAGGGGTACTTATCTTTAAGGGAGGCTCTATTTAGATTTCTAAAGTCAATGCAGAGCCTGATTTCCCCTGTCTTCTTCCTAACAGAAACTAAGTTTGACACCCACTCTGAATATCTAATGGGTACTATAATCCCAGAATCATATATTTTTTCGATTTCTTTTTTAACTAAAGGCAGTAAAACAGGGTTTATTCTCCTTAGTTTTTGTTTGAAAGGTTTCTGATTTTCCTTAAGAGGAATTTTGTGTTAAATGATGCTAGTATCATAAGATTTTAGATCTTTGTACTCCAAAGCAAACACATCTTTATATTCTTTGAACAGCTCTATGTATTGCAATTTTATGTGAGCTGGGAGAGTGCTGGATAGTTTAGTCATCTTGGGTTTTGCCAGGCTGCCTATGTTATGTTCTTCTACATTTGTTTCCACGGGCTCGATTCCTAGTTCTTTGGCTACATCATTTAAATCGAAGAGGTGTTCTAAAGGTGTGAGACCCCTTGGAATTGTATCATTCTTGCACTGTAAAACTTCCAAGTATTTTTGGTATGTGCTGTCAATTAATTCTACTTCAAAAGGATTCTCATATTGATTTATATCAGTAGAATATGTCATTTCTATCTCTCGGATTTGTTCACAGTCAAAACAGTCTTCTTCATGGCTAGTTTCTGACGTTGGTACGTCAAAATCATTTTCTGATTTTAGGAAATCATCTATGTGTTTGTCAGAGTCAAACAATTTCCAGTGATCCTCATTATCAGGCACTGCAAGTATGTGTTTTACCTTTACACTAAGCTGTTCATTTATTTGAGGTATTTGGCAGTTGCTGGCATTTAAAGCAAGTTCATTTTCTAGATGATTTTTTTCTTTTGGAATAAAAATGAGTTCATACTTTTCAAAGGTTTTTAATAAATCTAGGGTAGCATTTCGATACTCTCTAAGTCTTAGGTTTCTAGCTGAGTATTCTCCTTTGATTTGTCTTATGATAAGTTCAGAATCTCCTATGATTGATATCCTTTGGGCTTCTAATTGTTTAAGCAATTGTAAGCCAAGGAGAAGTGCTTCATATTCAACAATATTGTTTGTGCATGGAAAATCTAGTTTATATAAAAAACTCTGATTTTTATTTTGAATCCATACACCTACCCCCGCAGTTTTTTTATTACAAGATTCGTCAAAGTTTATTGTCCAAAGTATATCAACCTCATTTTCATTCTCTTGTTACTGTTGATTTTAAATGTTTTGAATTTGATTTGAGGGAAGATTTGATTGTTTTGGTGAACTGATTTGCTCTTGGTTTTCATTTTCTTGTTGAGTGATTTCATCTTCATTGTATAAGATGAAGGAGTCTAAGCTTGAATAAATGGAATAGATTGGAGAATTGTTTGGTTTATCTATGTTGCTTACCATGTATTTCATGTGGGATTCCTTGTATAACCTCTTGTTTTGGTTAAAAACTGGGATGGTGGCATAAGACATGTCCATTTGAAGGCTCCCATGAAGTTTGGCACCCCATGATCTTGATAAAAGCATGCCATACTTTGGGGTTATGTCAGCTACAACTATTTCCATCATTAGACTCTTAGCATGGATTTGAGAAAAGTTAACACATAAATCTTTGATTAAACCCAAGAATTTGACTCTACTTGAATCAAAGGAATACAAATCCTTGTATGGTTTAGTAATTTCTACGCCTAAGCTTTCCATTACTACTTTGGGCATAAGATTATGTGAAGCTCCAGAGTCTAACATGGCATTGTGTAAAATTTTCTCATGTATATTCAAACTAACATAGAACGGAGGGACAACTCCTTCTTGGTATTTTCCTTCAACTTCTAGAGCAAACAACAACTCAAGCTTTTCATCTGTCAAGTTTAAGGTATCAGTATCACTTCCTAAGTTAAAAGCTTTCAAAACTTGGTTTTTGTACACTTCTTGGGTTAATAGTTCAGCTAGGGGTATAGTAATTTTTATCTTTGCAATCTCTCCCTTAAGGCTGAAAGGAACTATTGATTTGGTTATATTTACATATTTTTTTCAATTGAATTCTTTTCAGCAATTTTGACTTGCTGAACCTTATTTGGACTAGTAATTGGGGCAGTTTTGTTAAGTCCACTAGCTGAAGTGCTAGGGATATTTTGCTCAACATTTGGATAGCTACTTTTCTCTTTGTTTAAGTCTGGTTTCTTAGCCAAAATTTTGGGTTTGTCTGTTGTTTTCTTAGGCTGATTTTCTGCATTTTTCTTAACAACATCGTTGGTGTTTTTGTCTTTTGAATTGTCTATGTTCCCTTTTCTTCTAAGATCATATTGTTTATGCACCTCCATGATTGCATTTTCAAACCCCAATATATAATCATCAGAATCCTCATAGGTATTTTTAGTTTTATCTGAGGAGAAGAAACCTTGTTCTTCTTCAGTGAGGAAAACATTATCCCCACTGTCTGATCCAATCACGTTTACATGACCTTCTCCCAACCTTTCAATCTCCCTATCTTCATCATATTGATCTACATATTTTTGTTGGAAGGGATGTCTAATTTGTTGGTCATTTTATTTTTTCCTATATTGATTGTTTTCTCTTCTATAATTCATTGATATTTTCAAGCATCTTCCCCATTAATTTCACTAGGTTGTCAATTTTGGTGTCAGAAGATGAGGTTGAGGGTGCAATGTCATCTTTATAAGTTACCCTCTTCTCTAATCTCAACCTATTTCTTTTCTCAATTATGTTTGCTTCTACACTCACAACTCCTTTCTGCATGTCTTCTAGAGTTAAGTAATCTCTCTCCCTGAGTTGATAGGCCATTTCAACATAAAAACCTTCAGGATATCTTACTAAGGCCATGCCTTGGGGAGGTTTCATGTGAGGTGGAAGAGCATTGTAGATACTATTGAATCTGGTGGAGTAATCATGAACACTCTTCCCTTGATTTCTTTTAAGACTGCTATACTCTGCTAAGATTTGGAGAGGATTCTTTTTTATTTCCCATTTGTTTATGAATTTTTGATGCAAAGAAGGGAGATAATTGATGCTGTTAGGACTTAGGATTTTAAACCATTTTTTTACTTCTCCTCCTAAACTTTGGGAAAATATTCTCATTTTAATAGTATCACTATCTATCTCCATGTAATCAAAATCATCATTCATTTTGTCTACATGCTGTTGAGAAGTAGTGGGTTCATTTGCAGTGAAATGAGGAATTTTAGATTGATATTCATTTGGTAAGGGAACCAAAGGTTGTGGTAATAGTAATGGGGCATACCATGTTTCCATGGCCAGAAAGAGAGGTGGATTTACGAGAGGGAAAGTGGGTTGAAATGGAGTGTTTTGAATAGTGGTAGTATGGATTGGAGTGGAAGAAACACTTGGGCCAGCAAATTGGTTTTGAGCAGATTTATTATGAAAGAGGCTAAAGTTGTGAAGAAGTTGGGAGTCAGGAGGAGTGGAAGGAGAGGCTTCTCTACTAAAGCTCTGTTGCAAATCTGCAATGTCAAGATCAGTTTGGTTTAAATCACCTTGAGATCTAGTTCTAAAGATGTTCTTTGTGTGATGTAAGTCAAAGTGTAAATCCTCTAAGAAAACAAGGTTTTTAGGGATAGATTTTGTGCTTAAGAGGTTCCCATCAGCAGCTGATTTTCTAGATTTAGAATTCTGCCACATAATTCTCTCTAGATTTTCAACTATTGCTGGAGGATTAGGGTCTATATGGGATCTAGTGTTGATCCTATGTGAAGCTAGACTTATTTTTCAAAAATGAGAAAGGCTGAAGTTTTTAGGAACTGTTTTTGAAAATTTTGCCTCTCACAATGTCTTATCTAGTATGGGACCAGGCTTCTAAACTTCCTCGAGGCTAGTTAACACAATATTAAGGAAATCTAGAGAGCTAAATGGGTAATAGGCCTACTGGGGCTAGTGGAGTCGCCAGGTGGAAACTTTTTAGCTTTTATGAAGGTAAAATATTGAATGGTTCCACCACCATGTTTATTAGGAAGCCAATCTGAAATATTTTTGGATTTTTTTGAGTTTCTATGGTTGTTTGAAAGACTAATGAGTCTATAAGAGCTTGCTAGGAAACTATGAACTCAGTTGTCCCACCGTGATCACCATTATGTTGGGGTCCTGTGTTTTGATAGATTGGAAAATCAAAAGACAAAGCAACATCGGAACCAATCTTTAGAGTTCCAGGATCTAGTCCTCCTGTTCTTAGAGAGGGATCTCTCAAATTTACTTGTTTTGAAAAGGTTTGTCTTATTTGTTTTAGTATCGGTTTTAGACTAGTAATTAAGTGCAAGTGTTTGTTTGTTTTTTTGGTTGAATGACATAGGAGAACATGAAAGGTCTAGGAAAGATAGCTATAAAGGAGAAATGTTAGATTCATTGGGAAATGGAGTCAAGAAGGGGTTTATGACACACTCATCAATGGATATGGGATATCAGAGCACAAATCTAACTTGGCCACAGGATCCTTTGGTTTTGTGAATGAGATGGACATCAATGATTTGGAAAGAGAAATTGAATTCTCAACAAAGGCAACTTGAAAACATAACTTGAACAATAAATAGGTATTTAATAGATAGGGCTAACCATAAATTCTACAAACCATCCTTTAAGCAAATAATGACTTCAAGACAACTTTCAAAATGAAATCTAAGATTCGGGAGCACATCCTATTTCCTCAAAGATTTTATTTCAAATGACTTAGAAAACATAAAAGATTCACTGATAATTACAGTCATAGAAGAGGGAACACCTAAAAACATCTATGATCATAACTATAAAGACCTTTAAAACAATTGTTCAAGCAAGAAAAAAGGGCATGATCAAAACAAACCTCCTTGGCTAACTATAAACAATGGTACTTCAAAGGGAGACTTCAAAAACTTTTTTCAAGTGGCAGCAGAGAAGCAGGGAGAACCATAAATCATGCTGAAACCAACTATTTAAACTATTAGAGAAATAAACAAGCATGAGGACTAAAGAGAGAGATTAAAGACTCTAAAATACCTCAGCAGAAGAAAACATCAAATAGTGAAAGATGAACAGGTCTAAGGTGCTTCTAGGAGTCATTTCTTAGCCTAAGATTTTCATCCTACTGTAGTGAGAATTTATGGAACAAAATGAAAATAGGAGAAGCATCAAACAGTTTACAATACTTCACCAACAGCCAAGTTCATGGATCCAATGATAGATCCTTCTCAAGAACAAGCATGCTTCAACATCATCAAGCTTCCAAGACTTCAATTTCTTCCTCAACTTCAGACAGACTATGTATTATTTCAGAGAGTTTCAGTATTACAACTAGTGAAAAATCAACCCACATATCATCTTCTTCAGAAGTATTTATAGAAGAAATGAATAGGTGGAAGAGTTTTAAGATTGAAGTGTAATAAATTCTACACTAAATGCAACTCCTAGCCTTGAAAACCATGCAAGGCATAAGGCAGGAATGCATCGAATTACAACTCTGTTTTATTTACTCTGTTTATGCTTTTTAAGGCTCAATTGGTAAAAATATTAACTTTAAGGCACTTTATTATCTTTTCAATAACTTCTACTGACAGTTGGGATATTTGTTTTGCTCGTAATAACTATTGAGCTATCTTCGGCCTTAATGTTTCAGAATAAGATTTGATCTGGGTATTCCTTTGAGGCAGAGAGATGCAAGGTGGAAATATAGTAGCTGGGGAATCAATTAGCCCCTTTAATATGGCTCTGAGGTGTTATGGATTTGATTCTCTATTTCCTAAACACAGTGGTTTATATTCAGATTGGTGTTTAGGCTTGATTAAACCATAATATTCATCTTTGACACTGATACGTTTTCATAATGGATGCTGACTGTGTTTTGCTGTTTGCAGGTGCGCAGAGGGTTTAATGGAGTTTTTGCTCTGAAAACCTACAATCAAGACTTATCGGCTCCCTAAAATGTTTAATTATCCCTTTGAAACCCTTTAATATGTATCAAAAGGCCGCAAGGATTGTCATACTTGGCCAATAATAGTGAAAACATCTACGAGAGGATTTAACTTTAACTTCGTTTAAAACTACATAAAAACACATAAACATTATTTAAATCCTGCGAATTCATGGTTTAAACTGCTTAGGAGGGTTGGTGGAAGTGTTTTGGAGCGATGCAGAGGAAGAAAGTGGATGTAACGGAAAAAGGAAGAAAAGCTCGGCAGAGCAGCTAACTAGGTGTAAATGGGAGTTTGGGCATGATATTGAAAAAGGGTTGTTGGATTAGATCAAAGAACGGAGATCTACGGTTGAGATCATTCAATGAGGTTGTTTGGAGGAAGGATGGAGGGAAAATGAATTGGTGGTAAGGTTAAATCGGGACTGTCCGATCTCAGAGATCGACAACTGGGATCTAATCTAAAGTTACATGGTGAAGGGATGAGTGTTATAGCGGAAAACCAACAGTGGTTTCCACGCAGCTCTGAGGCGGTTTTAGATTTTGGCCCAAAAAACGTGATATAGGTCTGTGTTCAACAGGTGTCTTTTCAAAACCGCTTATATCGCGTAAACATTGCGCACTATGGGAAAGGTTAAAAAATCATGTGATATTGATTCTGGGACGTTGGATGGGAGGATCCAGATCCAACGGAGCGGGTAGAGCGCGATGGACGAAGAGATGTGGGGCAAAGAGAATGTGGGGCCCATGGTGAAGAAAGGTGAAATATCATAAAAAACCAAGGTTAAAACTGATTATGCGCATAAACATGGTTTCCAATGTAAAAATTTAAAACTTTGTGAATGGGAAAATACATAGGAAAACAATGAAAATGAGAGGAAAAGGGAGCGTTGGCGGTGGGACCAGGAATATGGAGGAGGAGATCAGCGGGTTAAACAAGAGTCATCGGATTACGATAAATATCAATGGCAGATATTGAATCAGAGGTCGGGAGGGTGGAGGTTAATGTAAAATAACGGCGGGATGCGATGCAACGCTGGCCGTTGGATCTGGCAGAATGGACGGCCAAGATTAAATCGCATCGGAGAAAAGGAAAGGGGAAAAAATACAAAGGCTTTTGTTTTTGCGATGCGTGATTAAGCTTTGACCGTTGGATTGATTTCAGAGATCAACGGTGGAGATTTAATCTGCGGGCACGATTAAATTTGAGCCATTAGTTCTTGTGGATTCAACGGCTGGGATTTAATCGCGGGATCGGCATCGGAGGAGGAAAAAGAAAAAGGGTTAAGGGGAAAACTGCGATTTTGCTGAATTGCGAAGGAGTGAGAGTCGTCGATCTAAAACTAGATCGACAGTGGAGATTTAATCATAAATAAAAAAGGCAGAAGGGCGGGTTCAGAACGGGATGCAATATGGACCGTTGGATCTGGGCGCAATAGAGAAGATCAACGGTGGAGAATCAATCGTGCGATCGCATCGGCTGGAGGCCAAAAACCATAAAAACAAGTAAAAAATGTATTTTGCGATGAAAATTTGTGATGCGATTAAGCGCTTAGCGTCTGGTCTTGGCGCGGGTCATATGCGGAAAAAGGGGCTGGGGCTGAAGGCCGAAAGGGGCTTAAGGCCTTATGGAAATTTAAGGTTTTTTAGGCCAAAATTAGGGTTTTTCAGAGGTTTCTGAAGGTTCTGATAAGAGTAAAAGGTGTTTTAAACCTTATAAAAGGATTTTACAAGGCTTTAAAGGGGATTTTGAGGGAATGAGAGGTAAATGAAAGGGTTTATGGATGAAATGGAGAGGGAAAATGGAGAAGTGAAAATGAGGGAAAATGAGGCTTTTTAAGCAGTTTTCTCTTGGTGAAACAGCAAGTACTTTAGGACTATGAGGGAAACAGTAGTGAAGATTAACTCAAGGATAGTTATCTTCATAAAAAATTCAAATATGATAAGTTTTCAAAGGGGAATTGTATCTTAAAGTTTTGAAGAAAAAAATTAGCCACTTCTTGGTATAACATAATTTATTAGTGGCTAACAGCTGCCAAATAGAAGGCATAGTTATGAGGCATTTAATATAGTATTAAATGTGGTTGCTGTTAGTTTCATATTTGGGAGATATGCAATGTACTCCTCTTCTCCTACTATGTAATGACTCAATGAGGCATTGCATCATATAATTAATTAATGAATCCACTCTTTCTCATTCTACTGTGTATTCATGTCCACATACATGAGTGCAAAAAAATTACATTTTAGAAATGCAAGTGTGGATTGGTGCAGACTGTTTCTAGAGAAAGGAAGGATACTCATTTATGTTGAGTGAAGTGATTCTTATAATATTTTAAAATTTTCATTCCCACCAGAAGACTTCATTGCTTTAAATAGTGATGGAGATGTTTATCAATGGACTCATGATGTATCAAATCATGCAGTTGGAGTATATAATGTGCCAACTACCCCATTGTCAGGACATGGTCCTTGCATTCCACATGGTGATAAGTTGAGGCAGGTATCCATTGGGGCTGGTATGTGTGCTGTAATTACAGATGGTGGTCGAGTGCATTCTTGGAGGAATGTGATGAAGGGTGGGCTTATAGGTATGGTAATTCCAGAGAAGGAATCTTTGAAACCACTTGGCATGAGGAAAGCCACAAGGATACTGTGATTGTTAATCTAGGTATGTACCTTGGTTTCTGCAAATCACAATCTATGTATTAGATTTATTGGTTTTGTATTTTTATTGGTTTATATTTTTAATTTCTATATACTTGATGTTATACTCTTTGAAGGAAGTGTAAATACTAAGAGGTTTTTTCTTACCATTATCTTTGTGGGGTAGTATATATGAAATATGTTGGCTTCACTGCAACTGTGTTTTCTATGTACTAGGGGTTTAGATAACAAGAATATTCATGATGTTGCAGGTCTCAGGACTACCACGAAGGTAATATGTGTAGTAGGATCCTTGATAGTAGTTGTCAAGAAGAAAACCATAGGTCGAATGGGACCAAGGAAAAAACTAGTGAAATCTAGCAACAAATGAGGAATAGAAGGGAATTATTGAATATTCAACTACAATTCAATTTGGTTAAAACTCTATTAAGACTTCTATATGTGGATTCTCCTTTTTGTAAACCACCATTATCAACTTATGGCTAATGTAAAACTTTGTAAATGATATTAATCTATATATTGTATCGATGAATTTTGAACTGATTCGGTCCTATTATGAAGCAATGGTAACAAGTTTCCTTGCAAGAATTTGTAGGAAACATGCAGGTCCTTTTATCTGTTGTGAGATAATTGCAAAGAAAAATTCTTCTTACAGTCTCTAAAGGGTGCAAGAATAATTTTATACTACCTTTTGCACATTCTTGGTTGAATTTTGAAGGAATTTTTTATTTTGACATTAGCTACATGTAGAATGTGGAGCCTATACCTTGTTTAACTAATAAATTACTACCTCAATTTCCAAAATGAGGATGCTATTGAAATTGTAATGATGAATTACAGTGGGTAAGACACACTTCCATGCTATAGAATTTAAGGAGAATATTTTAGCTTCAAATGCGGGATGGAGCCATTTAGATCTCGTATAGCAATGTTGAAATATGGTCAGAATCTAGACAAACGATCATCTATCAGAATCCTATGTCTCTTGGAATTGTTTGTTGGTTTGTCTACAATATAGAGTAGGTTTCTTTTGAATGGATTAGTTGACATCCTTTTATAGATTTGAGGCTTTGTTGCAATTCACATTGCTTATCTATTCGATCTAACCAAATATGGCTTTTGATTTGTGGCATGAAATTTTTAGTGCTAAGGGACTGCTATGGCTTGTGAAGGCACTGAGGGGCAGATATAACAACTCAAATTGGAAAAAATATAGAAAAGGCAAGAATTCCTGGAGTGAGTCAAAGGGATTTTGTATATATATGCAATCAAGCTGTGAGAACTATGGGAATTCATAGCACAAGGAAAAACCCACAAAAATATTGCAGAAGGTAGGCTAGAGAATCATAGAATTGATGAAATCAAATCAATTTCTTGACTCATTGAGTGACATTGAGTGTAGGAACTTTATGGGTTTTCCTTTTGTGAAGCCTGTCAT
>JAXQQM020091469.1:0-39737 GCA_034641835.2 Pinus albicaulis
CCTCCCCTACACCGGCAATAATTTCTGGTAGTATGCCGGCAAGAATAACTATTCGCTCTCCTCTCACATCACACAGCCGCCCTCAACTTTCCTCAACCCACTTAATTATGTTTTTATTTTTATTTTATTGTGGCCAAATAAATCATGTATGTAATTTTTTACCATACTCGGTAAAGACTAAATTGTGGCTAAATAAATTACATATATACTTTTCTACTAGACTTTGTACAGAGTGAAATTAATATTTATTTATTTTTGGAAGCTACTCAAACAGAACAGAATTGCTGGGTAAGAATCGAGGTGGCAAACAAATTGTACTCTAATGATAATCATTCCAAATAATATTTCTAGACAAGTTTCACTCTCATCAAAAATTCATTTAAATTAATTTTTCAAAATATAAAAAAAAACAAATATAAAATCTAACTATGGTTGAATCAAACAAATGGCATTGAAATCACACTCACAAGTGCATACAATGCTCCTCTTCAGATACGATATCGCTCCCATCTAGGCAACGGGAAATGGCATTGCACCACCGCCTCCAACAATCTATATATCAACCGCAAAAATTAATTCTCTCCTATCCATATGAAAGTCAAAACAAAAATCAAACCAGAAATGAAACCATACAAGTTAACCACACTAACTTGCAGAAAAAAACTTTAAACCGTTGTGAATTTGGCTTATCAACACATCTCCTCCCAGCAAACATTTGTGATTATTATTTTTCCAACCTGAAACCAAGGTCCAAAAGAAAATCAGTCTGGCTGATCACTAGACTTTTAATATCTTCAAAAGATGGCATTTCAACATAGCCCTGCACAATTTGTATATCCATGGTGAAAATTATTTCTCATCTATTTATGTGGAAATAAAATAAAAGCAAGATCAGGGAAAAAAACCCTAGTGAATTTAAATATCTTCACAACAGGGTATTTCAACACAGGCTATGCACAATTTGTATATCCATGGTGAAAATGATTTCTCATCTATTTATGTGAAAATAAAAGCAAGATCAGGGAAAAAAACCTAATGAACATACGATTGATACTAATAATACATGCGATTGATACTAAAAACGGAAAACGCACAGTATAAAGTGAAAATCCACCAAATCAAATATAAAATTAAGGAAAACGCACATTAAAAAGCGAAAATCCACCAAAACACATAAAATTAAAGAAAATTGAAACAGACAAAAATGAAGAAATATCAAAGAAAATTGAAACAGAGGAAAATTCAGAAAAATTGTACATTCAAATCAAATTTAAAATTAAAGAAAACGCACAGTATAAAGTGAAAATCCACCCAATGACATATAAAATTAAAGAAAATTGAAACAGACAAAAATGAAGAAATATCAAAGAAAATTGAAACAGAGGAAAATTAAGAAAATATGTACGTTCAAAATTCAAAATAGAGAAAAAGGAAAATAATACAAACGAGAAAACTCAACCAGCAGAGAAGTTATACCCAAACTGTAAGAATTAAAGAATATCTAAATCATGGAAGAGTAATTAAAGAATATGCAAACAATGGAATAGTGATTAAATGGCATGGAAATTATACCGAAATTACAGTTACAAAAAAAATCTCAAGATGCATAGGCCTTTGTGCGCCGTGCTAAGTTGGATGTGGTTTCAGATGATTCAAGAAACTCCACTACAGAATATTAATATACATTCGGCAGACATTGTGCCGGCACACGCTGGGAGGTGAATTTATGTAGCACAGATAAACTTTAATTTGAAAATATAATACAAACCAAATTAAATATCTTAATTCCTTCAATAAATAAAATAGGATGATCGTGATTACCGCAGACATTGCTATCTCTCTTTGGGATTCACCTACATGAGATCTTGATCTTCATCGACTCCTTTATCTGAAAATCTTTTCATAATTTATCAGCCATTAATTGAGGGTTTTCAGCGGCAAGGTCAATGATATTTAGAATGTCAACAGAATTTCCAAAACCTAAAGAAGCAAATTACCTGTAAAAACCAATATCTGCCTAGGTGTAGCTGCAGTTGCATAGAAATTGATTGATTCATTAATTAATGGATTATCTTCTCTTCTTCATCCACAATTAACCCTAAAAACAGAGGCAAACAAACCTGACAACAGAATATTGACCAATACACCACAATAACACCTGGATAGGCATAGGCCTATCCAAGCCCTCACACAGATTAAACATCTACACAGAAAACACAGAGACAGAAACCACATTAACTTCGAAACGGACGCAGACTACTATATGGACGGAGACGAGAAGGAGATGTAAGAATGATAAAGTAAGCCAGAAACAGAATTATATAAAGATATATGGGAGTTTTTTAAAGGGCCAATTTAGGTTGTAAGCCGGAAACAGAATTAAATAAAAATATCTAAGAACTTTTTTAACGGACAATTTAAGTTCTGACCGTTTAAATCAACCTACAAATCGTTCACTACCAGGCCAGATCCCATCCTTCCACTTTCTATTGTAAAGTATTACTTCACACACTGCTAAATTGTCCGATTTTTGTCATTTTGCATAAATTATTTTTAGTCTGGTAAACGAAAATATTATGATTACGATGTCAGCAGAAGAAATAGAAATAAGGAATGGCATAATAAACGCCATTTACCTCTATCCTGGCTAGCCCATCTTGATTGTGAAATTATTTTTTTCTTTTAAATTATGAAACATAAAAATACGTTTATTTCTAAAGTTCCACAAATTGTTCAAACGCGTCAAAACGGTAAAGGCAGATAAGAAATTGTGCAAACGTGTGGAAAACGTGTATATTAACTAGAGGGTCAACTTGCCTATAATACATTGCATAAAGATTTATTAACGGCCATAATAAATTGAATAAAGATTTATTACTGGCAATTGCACTTAAAAGTGCGTATAAGTGCAAGAGAGGTAGGTAGCAGGATTGTTAAATTCAAAAATTGTATAGTTTGGTTTTTTTAATCGAGCATATATATTAAATTTATAATTGGTAGATGTAGAATTAACTAGCAGTTGCCCCAAAAGGTGCAAAGAGAGATCGATAGGATTTTTAAATCAAAAAAGTTGAGATGATATTTTAATTTACAAAAATTGAGTGTGTCAAGGATCCATATATGCATATTGAGTGGTTCTAATAGTTAAGAATGCATGCCTTCTTGTAAAAGGTTAAAAGTTCAAATTCAGAAAGGTAGAAAATAGACATCTAGGAATCAAATCATTAGGCAAAGACATTGAATTCATATTTAAGTATAGCTTCCTTCATAAATCCGGATCATACATTGCAATAAAAAATAAGCTTTATCATAACAATATAGCAACAAGATGTGGGATTCAACTAATATAATTATCCCATCTTGCAAAAGGAATAACTGAAATTTAATTAGAGTGTAATGAGAAAAAACCCAACTTGCAGAAAGATTCGTGGAAATTAAATTACAATATAATAGAAAAAAATCCCAATCCCAACTTGCAGAAAAACAAGGTAATTGAAATTTCATTCTATTGCAAAGGCCTTATCTTGGATTTCATTTACAGTGTTTGTTACTAAAGAGTTTACAACAAACCATGGTAAAAAATCAATGGAAGCTTCAATGCAATACCAATTTACAAACGAATTAAATTTGTACAAAAAAATGAGGTGAATTTTTTAGTAAATTTTAATGCAAATATTCTGCAATAGGAACATTGGACAAAAATTGAGAGGATTTTTCTTTATAACTGTAAAAATTCACAGATAAACATTAACAGAAACAGATGCTAAGTGCTCTCAGTAGTCGGCCATATATTACAGGCCTTCAAATAACAAATGAGAACCATAATTATGATATAATATATCATCTAGCTATGATCAACAAACTGTTAGCAATATGACTAATAACAGAGATCCCTAATACCCATCAATATCTCATCAATGACTGCTATCCTAGTGTATCTCAGATTTAAAACCAAAGATTAGCACCCTTAAGGTAGATCGCAGTAAAATATTTAAAACAAAACTCCCGGCGAAAAAAACCAAGAAATGGCATTTCACAACAAAGATTAGCACCCTTACGGTAGATCGCAGTAAAAAATTTAAAGCAAAACCCCCTACGAAAAAAACCAAGAAATGACATTTCACAACAAAGATAAAGACCAACTCAAAACAAAATCTGATATTCTCAATACTGTAACAGCATGATCCTTACGTGTTGTAAATTTATGACTGAAATAACAAAAAATTAAGAAGGCTGAAATATTACTAAATCATACTTAATTCGTTTATAAATCAGTAATATTTCCTACTTACTATTTAGTAAAATTTACTAGTAAGATAACTATTTACTACTAAATTTACTAGTAAAATAGCTATTTAATTTTACTATCAGTAACTTTACACCGTAAGTCGACATTAATTCAAGTTAGGAAATTACAAGAACTAGCATAGAAAACAAGATCGCATTCCCCTGCTCACGATTTTTCAAAAAAGAAATACTAAGAGTTTAGGACTTTGCATTTTAGTTCTCTAGAAAAACGAGTACACAATGGTCAGGGATTGCTCAGGCGTTGTATCTCCAACAATGCTGAAAAGGGTTTTGCATCTTTGTGTCAGAAAAAGATAGACAGATTGATTAAGCATGGCAGAACGAACAATATGCTAGGGATTCACATTCAGTGTGCCGAAAAAAGATTATTGACAATAAATGGATGTGCATGAATTGCCGCAGGTTTTGCAGTGTTGCATGCCTAATGCCGCAAGTGAGCATTTTGCATTTATATGTAACTATACAAGATTAAATGCAGGTGAAGCCTCATATTTCCGTGTGCCAACACATTACTGAAAGCAAGTGAGGGGTTTAGTATATAAGGGTTTAGCATTTCTGTGTGTGAAAAAAAGTTTAATAGAATTATTGATCGTTGTAGATACGGTCCTAGAATTTATGCGACTCAAAACGATAGAACATCTGGGGTTAACATATTGAACAAATGCAGATATCTATGCAACTTAAATGATTTTGAAAAAAATAAATAAAGCTATCTAATTAACAGCTTCATAGAAAAAACCACAATTTCTTGTAATTCGAAAGTTCATTGGCCTGCGTAGCTACAGAGGCATAGAAGAAACACACTAATTAATCAATCAATTCAGCAAGAATGAAAAGAAAATAAAGAATGAAGAAAACTAACCATCTGTAGGGTCAAGCAAATTGACATATCCATAGCCAAGGGAGCGTTGGGTCATGCTATTGCGGCAGACTCGTACTGAAGTCACCGTTCCCACAGGAAGGAAGAATTCAACAAGCTGGTTGTCTGTGACCTCAAGGTCGAGATACCCAACACAAAGCGAAGCCAGTGGTGGAAACTGTAGCGCTGCTGTTGCTGCCATCGCTGATGATAACGATATCTCTCTGTCTAATAAAAACCCCAATTCGAAATCTAAAGAATTTGGTTATAAAGAATAATAAAAATGGCAGAAGCTCGACGGATTCTACCCGCTTTTGTTTCTTTGTTCTAATTTTTTTCTGTCACCCTCCGCTCCACTCCCCCTCCTCTTCCTACCAATGTGCCATCCACAATGACAGTTGACTGCCCAGAAAGATTGGAATTTGCATTATAAGCATACGCTCAAACCGCAATCCTGCTTAGCCAACACATGTCATTCCGTATTTTGCCTTTTTTATACGAAAGAAATAATTATAAATGAGTAATTCAAAAAAATTAGTTATGAGGGGAAATTCCTAAAAATTTAGAGAAATATGTGAACTTGCTACTTTTTTGCACACGTCTGATTTTTATGATCAAGTAATTCAAAAAAATGAGTTATGAGGGAAAATTCCTAAAAATTTAGAGAAATATGTGAACTTGCTACTTTTTTTCACACGTCTTACTAGTGACATGTGTCATTATCAAAATGAATTGGTTGATGAAAAAGACATGTTGTAAATTTATGAATGAAATAACAAAAAATTAAGAAGGCTGAAATATTACTAAATCATACTTAATTCGTTTCTAAATCAGTAATATTTCCTACTTACTATTTAGTAAAATTTACTAGTAAGATAACTATTTACTACTAAATTTACTAGTAAAATAGCTATTTAATTTTACTATCAGTAACTTTACACCGTAAGTCGACATTAATTCAAGTTAGGAAATTACAAGAACTAGCATAGAAAACAAGATCGCATTCCCCTGCTCACGATTTTTCAAAAAAGAAATACTAAGAGTTTAGGACTTTGCATTTTAGTTCTCTAGAAAAACGAGTACACAATGGTCAGGGATTGCTCAGGCGTTGTATCTCCAACAATGCTGAAAAGGGTTTTGCATCTTTGTGTCAGAAAAAGATAGACAGATTGATTAAGCATGGCAGAACGAACAATATGCTAGGGATTCACATTCAGTGTGCCGAAAAAAGATTATTGACAATAAATGGATGTGCATGAATTGCCGCAGGTTTTGCAGTGTTGCATGCCTAATGCCGCAAGTGAGCATTTTGCATTTATATGTAACTATACAAGATTAAATGCAGGTGAAGCCTCATATTTCCGTGTGCCAACACATTACTGAAAGCAAGTGAGGGGTTTAGTATATAAGGGTTTAGCATTTCTGTGTGTGAAAAAAAGTTTAATAGAATTATTGATCGTTGTAGATACGGTCCTAGAATTTATGCGACTCAAAACGATAGAACATCTGGGGTTAACATATTGAACAAATGCAGATATCTATGCAACTTAAATGATTTTGAAAAAAATAAATAAAGCTATCTAATTAACAGCTTCATAGAAAAAACCACAATTTCTTGTAATTCGAAAGTTCATTGGCCTGCGTAGCTACAGAGGCATAGAAGAAACACACTAATTAATCAATCAATTCAGCAAGAATGAAAAGAAAATAAAGAATGAAGAAAACTAACCATCTGTAGGGTCAAGCAAATTGACATATCCATAGCCAAGGGAGCGTTGGGTCATGCTATTGCGGCAGACTCGTACTGAAGTCACCGTTCCCACAGGAAGGAAGAATTCAACAAGCTGGTTGTCTGTGACCTCAAGGTCGAGATACCCAACACAAAGCGAAGCCAGTGGTGGAAACTGTAGCGCTGCTGTTGCTGCCATCGCTGATGATAACGATATCTCTCTGTCTAATAAAAACCCCAATTCGAAATCTAAAGAATTTGGTTATAAAGAATAATAAAAATGGCAGAAGCTCGACGGATTCTACCCGCTTTTGTTTCTTTGTTCTAATTTTTTTCTGTCACCCTCCGCTCCACTCCCCCTCCTCTTCCTACCAATGTGCCATCCACAATGACAGTTGACTGCCCAGAAAGATTGGAATTTGCATTATAAGCATACGCTCAAACCGCAATCCTGCTTAGCCAACACATGTCATTCCGTATTTTGCCTTTTTTATACGAAAGAAATAATTATAAATGAGTAATTCAAAAAAATTAGTTATGAGGGGAAATTCCTAAAAATTTAGAGAAATATGTGAACTTGCTACTTTTTTGCACACGTCTGATTTTTATGATCAAGTAATTCAAAAAAATGAGTTATGAGGGAAAATTCCTAAAAATTTAGAGAAATATGTGAACTTGCTACTTTTTTGCACACGTCTTACTAGTGACATGTGTCATTATCAAAATGAATTGGTTGACGAAAAAGCAAGTGTATTAATTCAAAAGAGAAGGCCTATCGGCCTAAATATGTGTAATCAGAGAGTTTACGCAACAAGGACATGCTAACTAAAGATAAAAGAAGAAAATGAATGTAATAGATAATTTTATGTATTTAATAAATGTCCATGAATTTTTGAAACTTGTTTTAGGATCTGCATAAAATTTATACAGTGGTTCCATGATTATAAATATTTATTTCCACCTTATTCCTAAAGCTAGCACTTATTGGATGGCTTCTCCCAAGTTAATCTTGTAGTTATTTTTAGGTTGTCTCTCATTTAGGCAATCCCAAGATTGAATGAAACTAAAATTTGACAAAAGAAACATCTAATAAGTTTGAAACTGAAAGAGTACCTTTAGTTGAATATCAAAATAAAATATAAATGTAGTATGTAATAAGAAGAGAATGGATTCACAATGTTGAGCATGCTATAGTTTAATCTTACCAGGCGACCACCTATATAAAGCTTGAAATATATATGTATTGGCAGACATGCATGGAGTTGGCCCCGATCAGGAAAGATCAAAAGGATTAGAAGGATAGATCAGAAGGTTATTGATTGGTATGCTTGATCTGAAAGAAAGTCGCTACTGACCACATCACGCCCCCATCAGGCAGGAACAACCTTCGGTTCAGGATTACCACTAGCAACAAAAACTGAGGAGGAGCCTGGTTCAAATAGCTCTGGTTCATATTCCATTGTTCAAAGAGAAGGAGCCCTATCAAAAGAATGTTAATGAATGAAATCAGAGTCTTGGTCAAACATGGAAGAACCCTAAAAAGTGAAGCCTCGGTTTATAGAAAGAGCCTTGCTTCAAATATAAAGAAACCCTTCAATCTGAGTTTTATGAGTTTTGATTTTTGGTGGCACTTAAAGCCAACAGGATGTTGGTAAAGCCTTACTTACCGGTGGGATGTAGTTTCCATCAAAAAGGTCGACGCACACATTGAGGTAAAAAACATAGAATGGAATGTCTCCGATTAATCCATCTAGAAACGGTTAAACAAGAAACCGCTTGTTTGATTAGTTTTTAAACCTCCTCATTACTTGCTTTAACTAATAGTTTTCTTTTATTTATTAACTATTAATCCTAGGGCTTAGAAATCTTCTATCCAATGGTGAAAATTGGTACACACTAGCATCTAGGGGAGTTGTTTTCAAAGAGAAACGCCTTAAAGCATACACATATTCTTTTTATCATTTTTTTATAAAGAAATAAATACAAAATTCTCACTTAATTTCTCTTTACTTATGCAATTGAATATACACAGTTAAATAAATCTATATGTTATATTATTTGGGTCCATAAATTAACCTCTAAAATAGTATACTATTTGAAAAACATATTTTAGATTTCATTAAATGTCAGTACATAAAAGTAGTAAAAGCCTTCTAAAACATACTTAGAGTAGAGATCAAACAATAAAAAATTTACTTTTAAGATTTTTCCTGAATAAATATATCATGTAAAACATTAACCTCATCATGAAAGAATAACCAAAACCTTATCCAAGATAAACCTTGTAAAGCATCCCAATGTAATTTGACATAATTTATTGGTCACACCTAGTTCTTCGTTTAATGTTGTCGATTTTCTTTACATTCTAATGAACACTCTAATGAGTTTTAAATATCCACCACTATTAAGACGAAACACTATTTACATTGTTTGTTGTGCGATAAATTGACTTGATTTAATAACTATATTAACAAGGAAAATATATATTTGTAAGTCACACTTAATTGACCTAATTATTTCTTTGATGTTGTAGGTTTTTTTTACATTCTAATGAACACTCTATTGAGCGTTAAATATCCACCACTAACAAGACGAGACACTCTTTATTATCCACCACTAACAAGACGAGACACTCTTTATTTTGTTTGTTGTGTAATAACTTGACTTGATTTAATAACTATGATGGTTTAATGAACGCTCTAATGAGTGTTAAATATCCACCACCATTAAGAAGATGAGGCACTCTTTACATTGTTTAATATTGTTTGTTGTGTGATGACTTGATTTAACAACTATGTTAACCAGGAAAATGTTTGTTCGGAAGGCACACCTAATTGACCTAATTCTTCCTTTAATGTTGTAGGTTTTATTTACATTCTAATGAACATTCTACCGAGTGTTAAATATCCACCACCAATAAGAAGACAAAAGAAAACAAGACACTCTTTATATTGTTTGTTGTGTAATAAACTTGATTTAACAAATATGATAGTATATGTATTTATCAACAATTTTGAATAAAAACATATGAACCACTTTTATGAGTGATCAAATTCCAATTATAAAAACCCTATATTATTTTATTACTACTCAACATACGTTATATTTTCTCCTTTGCTTTGAATAGAATAGAAAACTTTAGGTGACAAAATTAGAAATTGTTGCTGATTAACCCGCTTGTTGGGAGAGCATAGCCAAATTTGAGTTGAGAACAAGTAGATTCTTCTCACAGTATAATGAGTAGTTACATTGATGTAATGGATGTTTTGGAGAGAGTGTGTGAGAATTGTAATCTTCTGTTTGAATTAATAAGATTGCCAATGCCCTGTTGTGTGGACGTAGCCCAGGAGGTTTGGGTGAACCACGGTAAAAACACTGTGTCTTTATGTGCTTGATTAAATCTGCTGTGTGTTAATTGTTTAATGTATTCCGCTGTGTTTATTCCAACAATTGGTATCGCGAGTTGTTGGAGGTTTCTTTGAAGAAGTCGTTATGGAGCATAGTTGTTTATGCGTACGCACCGCTATGCGGTGGTATATCCACCGCCAGGCGTTGAATTGCGGTCGAGGGAGTAGGAAGCCCAGCATCAGGCAAAACTCGAATTGCGTGGTCGAGGAGTATTAGAAGCCCGTAGCACCCAACAAGGAATTGCTGAGTTGCAAAGAATAAGCGTGGAGTCAAGGAGCCCCAGCCTCATGAACGAATCAATGAATGAGGCGGAGGAGTGACGACTCTGGCGTAGACTGGTTGTGCGTCGATGACACGGAATGCCGGTATTTAAAACATAAATTGCTGGTTTTTAAAATTGCTGGTTTATGCAATTGCGTTGACAGTCGTATGCCCTTGCATTCAAATCGGTTTTTTGTTTTAAAACATTGTAAAGCGTATGCCATTTTTTGAAAGTGTTGTTTCATAAATCGTTTTTTTGAAGTTTTGTAAAGAGGTCAAATTAAATCGATTATATTTAAAATCGATTTGAGTGCTGTTATATTCAATATCGATTTGGATAGTATTGAAAATGGCATATGGTAAATCGATTATATAAGAAGGGTGAATTATAAGAAATCGATATGTAAAAGTCGATTTGTATGGTGGTAAACAAAATCGATTAGTGTTAAATTCCCTTCACACATGGTATTAAAAGAAAGGGGCCTTTTATATGGTAAAAGGTAAAGTTTTTTATAAAATCAATTTGTAATTTTATTTTTTAATACCATTTTAATACCATTAGCATATGGTATGAAAGAAAAAGGCCTTTTTTTATAAGGTGAGGGGTATGGTAGTTTAACTGAAGACATTTTTTTTTTAAAGGCAAAGGTCAAGGGCAATTTTTTTTTAAAGGCATTTTTTAATTAAAAGGGCATTCTTTATTTGAAAATTGGTTCTGGAGATTACTGTGTTTTTCGCTGAAACAAGATGGCGAAAAATCAAAATGCCCGGTTTGAAATTGAGAAATTCAATGGCAAGAACAACTTCGAGATCTGGAAGGTAAAGATGCACGATATGCTGGTTCAACAAGGCGTGGCAAAAGCGCCTCGTCTTGGAGGGACAAAAGGCTCCTCCCCTATGACGAGGGGATGAATGTTGAGCTGGGATGACGCAGCTCGAGCGCAATCTTGCGATACCGGGCAGATGACGTTCGTCGAACATTGTGTCGTAGAAGACCGCTCGTTATGCTTGTGGATAAAGCCGGGGAAGCTCTCACATGACGGTTCCCGACAACCCACCAAGCAAGAAATCGACAGCTTGGCTTGCTTGCGATGAAGGAAGGCAAGGCATCGACCATCCGAATGCTTACCACTTATTGGTACACCACAAAGTCTGGGAGAAATTTCCAGATTCTGCAGACAAGGCACACCTCATTGTGTACATTGCCTCGAATCGTGGGATCACTGTTACCTCCAGCTTAGAAGAATGTGCACCCTCGTCTCCGAGTTTGACGATGTGGTTGGAGCCATGTTATCTGAGGAGACGAGGAAGAAGTCGAATGCTGACACCTCTACATCAGAGGCAATGATGGCTAGAGGTCGTTCTAGTTCTAGAGAAAGACGCTCCGGTAAGCGCAGCGATTCACGTTCAAAGTCGAAAGGGAAGAAGAGCAAAGTGAAGTGTTGGTTTTGTGGCAAATCGGGGCACTTGAAGAAAGACTGCTGGAAGAGACAGCAAACAGAGAAGAAAGGAGACTCTTCGACAGAGAAGAAGGAGGCAAATGCGACAGATACAGGTTCGGCATCTGGTTCAGGTATGAGCGACGAAGTGTTGTCTATTAATATGTCAAATCATGATCAACATTGGTTGTTAGATTCCGGTGCATCAAACCACATGTGTATTCATAGAGAATGGTTTAAGACGTATAGATCAGTTAATGATGGAGTCGTGTACATGGGTACTGATGTCACATCTAATATTGTTGGGATAGGAAGCATACAACTGCAAATGTTTGATGGCACAACTAGAATATTAACAGATGTGAGACATGTTCCAGACTTAAGGAAAAATCTAATTTCTTTAGGAGCATTGGATACGAATGGATATAAAACTGTAATTCAAGGTGAAGTTATGAAAATCTATAAAGGTATTTTACTAGTAATGAAAGCTAAGAAAGTAGGAAATCTGTTTCAGTTAGAAGGAAGAACAGGGTCAGTTCATGTGTCTACGGTGTCTCAACATGACAGTAGTTCCATTCGCCTATGGCATCAAAGGTTGGGCCATATGAGCGAAAGAGGGTTGAAAAATTTGGCTGATCGCAAGTTACTTCCAAATCTGAAGTCTGGAAAGTTAGATTTCTGTAAACATTGCTTGTTTGGAAAACAAAGTAAACAAAAATTTAAAACAGGCAAACATACTAGTAAAGGCATACTTGATTATATTCATTCAGATGTTTGGGGTCCAGCCCCTACAGCGTCATATGGTGGTTCGTCGTATTTTGTATCGTTCATTGATGACTTTTCTAGGAAGGTGTGGGTCTACATGTTGAAAAGGAAGTCTGATGTTTTTTCAGTTTTCAAACAGTTTAGAGCATTGGTAGAAAACATCACTAGTAGAACAATAAAGTGTTTAAGAACTGACAATGGTGGTGAGTTTACTTCCAAGGAGTTTGACAGCTATTGCAAGGATGCAGGGATTGAGAGACATAAGACCACGGTTTATACTCCTCAGCAAAATGGAGTTGCTGAACGCATGAACAAGACTCTTCTAGAGAGAGCAAGGAGTATGCTGAGTAACGCTGGTTTGCAGAAGGAGTTGTGGACGGAAGCAGTGGCAACAACTTGTTATGTGATAAACCGATCTCCATCAACGGCGATAGACTGCAAGATTCCGCAAGAGGTATGGAAAGGACACCCTTGTGACTATTCTAAACTCAGAGTGTTTGGTTGCGATGCATATGCTCTAGTGCCTAAACATCAGCGAACTAAGTTAGATCCAAAGTCTAAAAGGTATATCTTTGTTGGGTATGGTGTTGGAACAAAGGGATATAGATTGTGGGATCCTACTACTCGCAAAATCATCATCAACGGAGATGTAAAGTTTGATGAATCCTCTCTTGTACAGTTAGATGTAGATAATATATTGAAACAGGATGATGTATCTGACTTTCGGCACATTCAGTTTGAAAGCTCTTCTAATGATAGTCATGATGACCATAGTTCAGATTCTAGTCATGAACAGGTTTCAGATACTAGTTATGAACAGGGTTCAGATATAGAGCGTGAACAGGTCTCAGATTCTGGTCATGAAGAAGTTCCTACAGATGGTAGTCAGCCAATTGCGGAAGCACCAGAAACATCCTTAAGGAGGTCGACAAGAATCAAACGGCCACCGAGAAGGTATGATGATTATGTTACTTCAGTTGCATTTATTGCTAATGACAATGAACCTCTGTGCTATCAGGAAGCAATAGAAGGTTCGAATAGTGACAAGTGGAAAGCAGCCATGAAGGACGAAATGATGGCCTTGAGTAAGAACGGCACATGGGATTTGGTTGAGCTTCCGAAAGACAGGAATACTGTGGGGTGTAAATGGGTTTACAAGCTGAAACGGGGTGTGAATGATACGGAGGACAGGTACAAAGCGCGACTGGTTGCAAAAGGGTTTTCTCAGAAAGCAGGCATTGACTTTCATGAGATTTTTTCACCAGTGGTTAAAATAGTTTCAATTCGAATTGTGTTAGCTTTAGTTGCTTTGTTTGATTTAGAGTTACAACAACTAGATGTTAAGACTGCTTTTCTACATGGAGATCTAGATGAGGAAATTTATATGGAACAACCGGAAGGGTTTGTTCAACATCGCAATAAGAAATTTGTCTGCAGGCTCAAGAAGTCATTATATGGCCTGAAGCAGTCGCCTCGGCAGTGGTATAAGAAGTTTGATTCTTTCATGTTGAGTCAGAAGTATGTTAGAAGTGAATATGATCATTGTGTGTATTTCAAGCAATTGAAAAATGGCATGTTCATTATCTTAGTGTTGTATGTTGACGATATGCTTTTAGCAAGCAAAAGCATTGATGAAATCAACAGGTTGAAGACTCAGATGGCAAGGACATTCGATGTGAAAGATCTAGGAGCAGCAAGACAGATTTTGGGCATGGAGATTTTCAGAGACAGGAGTAATGGTAAGCTATGGCTATCACAACAGAAGTATGTTGAGAAGATACTTTTGAGATTTGGTATGAATAATGTGAAGCCTGTGTCAGTCCCTTTCGCTTCCCATTTCAAGATTTCTTCGGGTTTATGTCCTAATACAGATGAAGAAAAGGATTATATGTCTCAAATTCCATATGCCAATGTAGTAGGATGTTTGATGTATGCGATGGTTTGTACTCGACCAGATATTTCACATGCAGTTGGGGTTGTCAGCAGGTACATGGCAAATCCTGGTAAAGAACATTGGTCATCAGTGAAATGGGTGCTTCGATATCTGAGAGGCACAAGTGATTATTGTATCACTTATAACAGGAGCAGTGAATATGTTTGTGGATATGTTGATTCTGATTTTGCAGGTGATTTGGATAAGAGAAGGTCAACTTCAGGGTACATCTTTACTCTTGCAGGTGGAGCTATCAGCTGGATGTCAAAGCTACAGAACATTGTTGCTTTGTCCACTACTGAAGCAGAATACATTGCTGCTTCTCATGCTTGCAAAGAGGCGGTTTGGTTGAAAGGTTTGCTTGGTGAGTTTGGTAGGTTACAGGACAACATCAGGTTACTTTGTGATAGTCAAAGTGCAATACATTTGGCTAAGAATCCGACCTATCATAGTAAGTCAAAGCATATTCCAATTAAGTACCATTTTGTAAGACAGGTTATTACTGAAAGGGGAGTCTCTCTTGAAAAGGTGCATACAAAGGAAAACTGTGCAGACATGTTCACGAAACCAGTTTTGTTAGAGAAGCTGCGTTGGTGTTTGGCTTCTCTTGGCTTGCAGAAAAGATAAAATAATAATAACAGGGCATCAGGCTAATTGTTGTCAAGGTGGAGATTGTTGAGATTTTCTGTTCTAAATAAAATAGGAAAAATCTCAGTAGGTGACAAAAATTAGGAAATTGTTGCTAGATTAACTCCAGTTTGTTGGGAGGGAGTTAATGCTAGCTAAATTTGAGTTGAGAGCTGTTAGATTCTCCTGCTATATAACAGATATCCATACGGATGTTTTGGAGAGAGTGTGTGAGAATTGTAATCTCCTGTTTGAATTAATAAGATTGCCAATGCCCTGTTGTGTGGACGTAGCCCAGGAGGTTTGGGTGAACCACGGTAAAATCACTGTGTCTTTATGTGCTAGATTGAATCGCTGTGTGTTAATTGTTTACTGAATTCCGATGTGTTTATTCCAACAATCGCATTTTTTCTCATACTTAATATTAATTAAAAGTTTACAAAATTTGTTAATGCACAAATAAATTTTAATTTTCACGAGGAAAATGTATGTTTGTAATCATTTGTTAGGGAAGGAATTATCATAACAATTTTTTTTATAGAGGTGATAATTTTGCTCAGACAACTATTTTTCGTTGGAATTTGACTATTTTTTTCTTTCAAAAAATTTAATAGTGGGAGTGTTTGAATCAGTTTTTTAATGGCGGAAATGGATTCAATATCATTTAAAACCTTTAAAGCATCCCAAATCCTAAATTTTGACAACTATAACTCAAATTTCCAAAAAATTCCATCAAATTTTATCAAAATATCCATTATTTTCCAAACAAAAACATCACCTCTTTAAACTAAACATTACAACATTACAACTCATGACATCACCTCGATGGAAAGAGAAAAAAAAAACAACCTATAATAATTGGATAGGAAAGTGGTTGTAATCAACTCTCAACATAATTGATGAGTTATGATGTTATCACATGGTCTTGGACTCCACAACCTCCTCGTCCATCGAGATGAAAGCATGGCTTCCGAAACGGATATCATATCATATTGTGGAACAAAATTTTGCGATGTAGGTTATGTTTGAAATAACTAGCATCGAGATGAAATGATATCTCTGGAAATGGATATCATAATGGAATATTTAAGGAAGTAATGTAAGAAAGGAATGTTGGCGCAAGAAGTTTGTGACACAGTGTTAATACAATATAAGTTTGGTAAGAAATTTATCACCAAGTAAAGGGAGGGTTTTCCTTAAATTTTTGGATAGTTTCATAATGCTTTTTCTACACATTTTTTATCTTTAAATTAATATATATATACATATATATAAAATAATGAAGTGGGAGAATCATAATTTGAATCTTTAAATTAATATATATATATATATATATAAGAATGTAGTGGGAGAATCATAATTTGAAAGTGGGAGAATCAAAATTTGAATGGTTAGTTTTGTATTCTCTTCACTTAAATTCAAATTATCGATCATACATAACTCGTGACAAGATATGAGGATTACATAATATTATATTTTTTAGATTATAAAAAAGAAAGACCTATTTTAATTTAATGAAAAAATCGTGTAGTTTAAAGAACTTATAAATTACTCTGGAAAATATTAGAAATTCTTGTAATATTAAGATAAAATTTGATTTTTTGATTTGATTTTTATTATTATTATTTTTTTTATTCTTTTTTTTTTTTAATTTGGGTTATAGCTATCAAATTTCAAGATTTTGAGTGCATTGAGGGGTTCTTGGTGGCGTTGAATCCATTTTCACAATAAAAAGAAACTATTGAAACATTCCAATATTTTGAATTTTTTTTTTTTTAAATAAAATAAAATAAAAAATAAAAAATAAAATAAAATAAAAAATTCACCGGATTCTGACAAGAAATTTGCCGTCTGGGCGAATTTGTGGTCTCAGTAGACAATGCCATAAAAAATGATGTAGAAAAACCATTATGAAATTATGAAAAAAAATCAAGAGTGTTAAGAGGGGGACTGGTCCTTTATGGCTTCAAAGAAATCAAAGTTTTATGTTATCTATGGGGTTTGAAGAAGATGACAAATAATTAGGAAAAAGGCCTACGACTTACTCCAAGACATTCTTTCTGCCAAAGAATTTCAAGTCTTTTCTCTCATTGTCTTAGATGACTCCCTTTTAATAATTCAGTATTTGGTTAAAGGATCTTCCCCTAGAGACAAAGTTTTTATAATCTCCTAAATCAGATTAAGAATGTATGAAAATATATCCCAAATATGAGTTTCAAACACATTCTAAGGGATGATAACTAGGAAGTGGATCATTGTGTCAACCAAGGTTGCAATTTGAAGTTAGGAGAGTTTATGGTTAATGGTTCATTAAGACTATCATTTATCCCTTGGTGGATTAAGCATGAATCTTATCTTCAAATATCAAAAAATTTGTGGGGACTTCTAGTGAACATGGATTCGGAGAAATATCTTGTAATCAAGAATTATATCTTGAAGTAGGCTATTATATTGCAAATTTTATTGAAGTGTGGAGCTCTATTGGAAGGCATTCACCTCCAAAGACTCGTATATGCTTAGTATCAGTTGTATTCTTCTTCATATGATCATTTTGGTTTAGGAGTCTGTAGATGATACTGAACATGGACGAAAATCATAACATAACTCCCAATGTACAATTGTGATTTGGGAACATATTGTAATTAATACAAATACTCTCATTATCATAAATAAATAAATATAAATAAAAATTACATTATATTTATTGTGTCAAGGGGCGCTCTACAATCTAATATGGGGGAGATGTTGTAATGTCCATAGATAAGCGCAAGCATTTAAATTTCAACCCAATTGAGAGAGAGAGAGAGAGAGAGAGAGAGAGAGAGAGAGAGAGAATAAATCATTGAATTCATTATAAATTTATTTTTATTAATAAAATTACAAACATTTTTTTTAAGAAAACATCATAATATCCATATTATATTAAAATAAATTTAAATAATAATGATTCACATGTATTATTTTTTCCAACTGTGGTTCACGGTCACTGAGTGGTCGCTACATCCATGGGTAATAATTCAAGTAGATCCACCCGAAGTGATCTACCCACGAGCTTATCTAGTCGGGCCTAACCCCAATGGTGTCAAGGATATTTGACCCCATGACCTCCCAATTGACAAGGTACTTAGCAACGAGAACTCGACCAACTGAGTTATCCTTTGGGGCTTAATGATTCATATGTAATTATAAACATATAAAAAACTTAATAAATTTAATTAATAAATGTATAATTAAAAATAAAAATCTTTCTAAACATAGAAATATGAAATGTATATAATATAAATAGTAAGTATAAATTATTGACCGAGCGACGAAGGAATGAAGGAACCCTAGTCATGGTTTGCAATCGAGCACCTCCATTACTAGTTTAATTTGAGCTTTCCTCCCTCTTCCTCTATTATTTTTCTATCATTTTGTTTCCATGCTTTAGTCGGTGATTTTTCTGCATGGAGTGGGGGGCAGGGAGGCTAGAACCCTAGCTACCCTTGCCCCCTGTTCCATGCTTCTCAAATATTTTTATGGAGTCAGTTTTCTAGGTCTTCTTTGGTGGACGTCGTTTTATTTGCAATTTTTTCATCATGCAATGTGGATGTTATTTCAGATAAACGTGGGGTCTTCTCGATATGGCGATGGGGTTTGTTGATATTCCTTAGATATTGTCATTTTTTTCATTCACGCCTTGCCACCTTTGGGGTTTCAGTTGGGTTTGTTCATCGGCCCGCTGTTTTTTTAGGTGTTATTAACATATTTTTGTATGCAATGGTTGTCTTTTACGAGGATTCCTGAGGTTTTTTTTTTATAAATCAGTGGCTCTATGTGCCCTTTATATTGATATCTATATCAGGCATTTCTTAGCAAAGGATTGCATGTGCACAAAGTGTGTATATAGAATTTAATTTTTATTTTCATTAATAGAAATTACTACTTTTTTCTCTAGAAACAAAAAAGTATAAATTATTAACCATATAAATTAAAATAATGATTCATATGGGTAACTATTATATTTCAAAAGTTTATATTTAAATATAAGAAATAAGGATATAAAAATTTAATTACGCAGAAAAAGTAGTCTATATTGAAATTTGGATTAAGGAATTTAGTTTTTTTATTAAAGGAATGCTTCAGATTTCATGAGTGAATATTCTTCGTCTAATATAGGGTCGGAGGGATGAGATTTGATGTCGATCCACATGTTTTCCGTTAAAATTTTATTTATATGATAACTTGGAGCCTCTACGTTTCAATACATCGTTATACGAATAATTTTAGTACACTTTATGGGTGGATGTGCAAGCATTCAATTTAATGAATCCACATGGTTGATAGCCTTCCTCCTTAGTGATTTATCACTCGCTCCATTGTCATAGTTCGCATCGAGAGTTACGAATTATGTTTAGTGTCCAAGCTCAAGCAAGCAACCTTCTTTGCAAGCTGTCAGTAACCTTTGTGGCGTTCCTGTATTGGGATCCGTTGGAATCAGTCGTGATTTGTTGTAACATCCCTAGTTAAAAATCCATGTAAAAAAAAATATAAGACCATGGTCATGGGACATATTCCAAGTCGAATGGTGGGAAAAAACATCCTAGTGGGTGTTCATTTCGGTTTGTTATGGCTAAGGAAATTGGCAACGACAATGGAAAAGGATTTGGAAAGGCGTGAGGCATTAATTGGCATTTTATTATGAAAACAATGGAAATTAGGAGAAAGGAAGGTGAAATGTTATAGGTTGCATTTGAGGAGGAAAATGAAGGAAAATAATGGAAAATTGAAGAAAATAGAGTCATTTTTTGATAAAAAGGCTTCTGAGGATTAGTTGGTAACCTTTTGTCAGTTTTAGCATGAAGCTCTCTCTTCTATTCTCTCTCTCATACTCTTGGACACTTAGAGTTTTACTAAATCACTCCTGGAGGAGTGTGCCATACTTGGAATTTGGAGCAAGAAGGAAAAGGAAAAGTAAGAAAGTGCAAGAGGACATCGGGATGAACAACTACAATGGGTTTTTCTTGCAGGTATCGAGTTACATGTATGATTTCCTTGCTAGTTTTGGCATGCATGTGGTTTCTTGGTTGTGATTTGTCATTGGCATGGAGGATTTCCTCGATCGATAGTGGTTTTTCCTAGCCTTTCCATTTCTTGGATATCCATGGTGTTGTGGGTTTACCTTTGTTTCTAGTTGGTGCTCATGTTCCTTATGGTTGTGGGTTGAGTTATTAGTTCTTGGAGCCTTGGTTTGACAAACGCTTTGGAAGACTTATAACGACTTGGGTTAAGTTATTCTTCCTGGAAGCCCTTGTTGGAAAAACGCTCTGGAAGCTCTGTAACAACTTGGGTTGAGTTACTAGTCTTGGAAACCTTGGTTGGACAAATGCTTTGGAGCCCTTGGTTGGTTGAGTTACTAGTCTTGGAGCCTTGGTTGGACAAATTCTCTGGAGCCCGACAACAGCTGTGGGTTAAGTTACTAGTCCTGGAGCCTTGGTTGGACAAATTCTCTGTATCTCGAATATAGTTGTGGGTTGAGTTGCTAGTCCCGAAAGCCCCATTGGAACAAATGCTTTGGAGCCTTAGACAACTTGGGTAGAGACTAATCTGGTGATGGTTCGTGATGTCTGACCATGAGGTGGAATCATTGGTTGAGGATTGAGGTGGTTTGGCCTCTAGAAGCCCTGGTTTCGTTTTAATTGATATGTTTTATGAGATCCCACATTCATGCTTGGAATATGGCACGAGGGTGATTGGTTGAAAGAAATATTTGGTTCAACCCAATCTATGGTCGGGTGGTACATGGAAGTCCCAGACCTGGTTGCATTTTGCATATGTTAGTAAGAGCTCCTTTCCTCTTGTAATTGTTAAAGATTGCAACAAGAAACAGTGAAATTGGCATCCGGAAGCAACATCCTTGATCCTAGTGAAAATTAAGCACCCACACTAGGTGGGGCCCACACAGGCTACATTTAGGTGTATGTCTATTTTTAGAATGGGGAGAAAATTCTATTTATAGCGGGAGTCTATTTATAGATGGTTGAGAAAATTCTGTTTATGGATGGGGTTCTATTTTTGGAATGCATGTGCGAAGTCTGTTCGTAGATCGCATGTCTAAAAATAGAATGCATGTCGATTATTATTATCTCTTAATAATAATTAGACAATAAATAATAATCTATTCTCTTGAAGCACTTGATTTCAGTTAACTGAAGTGGCAAACCAGTTAAATGAAGGAATTTCGAGTTCTAAGGTTGGTTGGTGGGACATGCAAGTTAACTTAATTGTAACTGAGTGATTCGAAGTTGTAACAGAGTTGGATGTGTATTTATGTGAGTTGTAAAGTAGTTAAACTCAGTTGTGCTAGTTGTAACTATTTGTAACTAAATATACACTAGTGAGAGATCAATGAATTAAATATTAAATTAATTCACATGGAGTGATCTCACATGCAACTGAATATTTACTATTGTTAACTACATGCATGTTAGATCTAGTGGAGACCCAGTTGAGAGATAGGTGAAAGGGACAATTTGACTATCATTTGTGAAAGGGACAGTTTGACTATCAGTTGTGACATTAGTGGGTGCACTCATGCAACCACACACACATTGGAGATGCCTATGAGTATTGCGTAGTCAAGGAATGAATCATTCAGCAGTTCTTGACCTTCAAGGATTGCATAGTGGAGGCAAGTTGTCTGGAGGCAGTAAATTATGAAAGGGATTTGCAAATTTCTGCAGGACAGTGTGAGACGATTGTATATTGTACTAAGAGCTCCTGGAGTAGAGTTTTGTATGAGATTGTTTCCTAATCCATGATATATACATAATATATGATAGTGGGGTTTTTAGCTTTATGATTTCCCGGCAAAAACATTTGTGTTATGTGTGATTGATCTTTCTTCATGTGTTTGCAATTGGCGATTAAATTTCCACAAAGATTTAAGTAGAAGGATTATGTATTTAACAGTGGCATTTAATTGTTAGATCAGGAGAATCTAGGAAATACATAATTTTATTACAATTTCTACATGGTATCAGAGCACAAAATATTGCAATATTGAAGTTGTAGTTGAGTTTGTTGGTGGAAACAATTCGAATTTGTTGCAAGAATTTCTTGGTGCGACAGTTGAGTAAACATCGAAATGGCTTTCAATGGCTTGTGGCTAGAGTATGCACTCGAGGGCAACTTGAACTACATTGCATGGAAGGACAGGATGGAGGCGGTGCTCGAATATAATGGCTTGAAGGAATTCATCGACAGAGATTTTCCTAAGCCCACTTCGACGGATGTTGCATTACTTGATGCATGGAAAAAGAAAGTAGCAATGGAGAAGAGGATTCTGTTGGAAGGTGTACGAGACCACATTGTCAAAAGCCTTCATGGAAAAGCCACTCCATATGCTATGTGGAAGCCTTTGATGAATCTTTTCCAATGTAGCAACGACCATACGAAATTGGCGTTGAAGGATAAACTCAGAAAAATCAAGATGGAAAAGAACGACACTATTCCGGTATACTTAACAAAGTTTGTCCAATGCAGGGATGAGCTTGGGAGTGTAGGAGTAAGTGTTGTTGATGATGATTTGGTGAGCTTGGCTCTCTTGGGACTTCCTAAGAGTTGACACAGTTATGAAGACTCTGTCAACAAACAGGAAAAAATGTCGAATTTGGAACGACTGTGGTTGGATCTAGTGCAGGAGGAGTTCAGGCGGAACACCAGAGATGGATCTTCATCAAAGCATGATGATGAAGAGGTTTGTGCTTTGGCTTCCAAGGTGAAGAAGAAAAAGGGGAGTAAATTCCATTCTAAATCTGATGCTGGTGAAGATGGCAAGGAGCACAACATGTCCAAAGTGAAGTGTTTTCATTGTCACAATTATGGACATATTGCCACAAATTGTCCACATAAGAAGAAGAACAAGATGGCTGCTAGAGCTGCAACTGGTAAGGCTATGGCCTCGAAATTTTAGCTTTAATTCTCATTGATCGCATGCATGGTTTCTATTGCATTGGGATCAGGGTGGTACTTGGATAGTGCTGCTTCCTTTCACATGACGAGAGATAAGAAACTTTTCAGTGACTTGGAGGAGAAAGATCTCCAGATGCATATTGAGTTGAGCGACGATGGACGATACAGTGCGACTGGAATTGGTACCATTACCTTTCAGAGGGCGTCAAGTAAACTCTTTCATTTAAAATATGTTATGCATGTTCTAAGTTTGAAGAAAAATTTAGTCTGAGTCGCAATGTTAGATGATAGAGGCTATGATGTTGTCTTTAGTGAAGGAAAAGTTTTCCTCTGACACAAAGCAACAGGGAAAGCCAAGAAGGTTGGGATTCGAGTTATGAATCTCTACAAACTTGATGTAGATGTGATTTCTACTGAGCTTCCTATTGTTTGGAAGTGTGATAAAGCCATGCAATTGATGCTTGAGAGGGAGCAGGATTTGCATGCAGGTAAGAGTGAACCTCAGGATGTGGAGAAGCCATAAGATGAGGATCATTGAGTGGGAGCAACCACTCATGCAGAGAGATTTCATACTAGATGGGCAGAGGGAGTGCATGCAGCTATACCACCAGGTGAGAGGTGGGGCGACATGCATGAGTAATCCTAAGAAGAAATTTCTGGGTAGGATTCATTGAGATGGTGTGGATCTCATGAATCGAACCTGGCCACTAGGAGCCCATAGTGTAGTAGTAGCAGGATTAGTCGGATTGATGCAGTCAGATGCCAGGAGGACATGAAATCAAAGTGACAGTGTCGGATACTGGAGTGTGGATCAGAGTTGACAGCAAGTGCAGAGGGCATGGATGCAGAGGTCAGCAGCGTAGTGGATCCAGAAGACATGTGCAGTTGGTACCAGCAGAAGTCAGAAGACTTTGATGACAGATGCATTATACTGATTCAATTTTTTAGAGGCTATTCAATTTCGGGAGTGTTGCATGTGCGAGAAACACTAGAGAAGTGTTGCATGCAAATGTTGCAGGGCGAATGCATGGAGTTGCATGTTGCATGCAAAGACATTCCTTTCTTGTTGAGAGGGAGTGTTGAAGATTGCAACAAGAAATAGTGAAATTGGCATTCAGAAGCAACATCGTTGATCCTAGTGTTGTGTAGATTAATCCGTCTTGCGGACAAGACCGATCTCTCTAGTACAAAAGGTAACTAGCAACAAACAACCAATTATACTAATCTCTCTCTAAGCATATAAGATTCATAAAAACACTATATAGGTGTAAGGCCTACCTTATGTCCAGCGCTTGCTTGATCTCGTTGAAGTCCTTCCCGTGCACTTGAAAGAACGTTCCTCGTGAATCTGCAGTCACAAACAAGCAAAAAGATTACACAGCACCTGTATAGACATTATTATAAACCATACTTATCATAATGATCAAGGAATTTATGAAATAAACCATGAATCGACAGTTTAATGAGAGAAATGAGTATATTTGTATTAACTTCAAATATAGAAAACCTTTACAACCTGTGCCTTGATGTTGTGCAGGTCCTCCCAGGGTCCGAAGCAGGAATCTCTTCTAGTTTGACAAGCATTGCACTCTTTGAACCAAGACAACTAGAGATGAGTGATTGAACCTCAAAGAAAGAGTGATTTAACCTCACAGAAAGTCTTAGTTAATTGAGACTGAATCTCAACAGCATTTAACTTCAAATCTCTTAAGCTTGAACTCCCTTTGAGGCTACCCAAGGCCTCTTTTTATAGTGGAAAAGAGGAGGTTTCTTGTTCCAAATATGAAGGGATAGAATGCTCCTTCAAAGGGATAAGCTCCTTACATCAAGGGGTTAGCTCCATCAAGTGAGGGATGCATGAACCTTCTCAAAGCGTATCCATTCCCGAAAATTCCCATCCAGAATCTTCTAGAATTCATCTGAAATTCACTTTTTATCTTTACTTTCTCACCTTTTTATGTTTTACAGAGGTCCGCACCCATAACACAAGGAACATGCGGTATGGTTCCGCAGGCAGGCTGAACTTTAGGTGCGGGACCGCAGGGAATGCATAGAGAAAGTGCGATACCAATTCTTAGGGGATTTTAGGGACTTTTCTCTGATTTTGAAGCTTGACATGAGGAGCTGGTATGTTAGACTTGCAAAAGGAGGAAGTATGAGTAATGATAAGCTCATACTCATGGTAAAATGTCAGGATGACAGATTTTAGTGTAACAAATTGCCCCCTAAAGTGCAAAGTCTGGAATAGATGAAGTTGTAGTCTGTCATATATGAAGAGTGCAGTACTTTATCATTTCAAAGATCATCCTGTGGACACCCCAGTCGGAACCTGTAAAAACATTCAATGCAAAATATATACATATATATGTCATCACTGAGGTAGGCATTCCCATGCTCAGATAAAAACTAACTATAAACTAACTGAAATCGTTCTGATACAGGAATGATTTTGAATACATCATAGTACAGATATATGTAGACACAGTATGGACGCAGCCATCTGTTTATAAATAGTCTACTGTATAGATGACAACAAAATTCCTCGCAGCCTGGATGGTGGAAACTAGATCCGGGGTCTTGATTTCCGCATCTCCTGAGCAATCAATTCCCTCCATGTGAATGATGTAGTAGACATAGTGAAACATAATTCAGTGAGCGATGTAAAAGCGATAACCAATCTTAAACCGATGTCAATTGCTCAATGCCTCAATACAATCACAATGTTTAGATAACGATAATTTGAAGTCGAACATGTGCGGAATCATCGATCGAGATGTAGTGCACATCGTGAAAGGCAAGAAACACCATTGAGGCATACGTTCCGTCGACGATTTCGGATCAACACAAATACGATGTGTACGGAACAAGTGATACTTGTCGTGGCGATGGAAACACGAAATCATAGATCAAGTTTTGAAAATGGGCTGCAAGGGCAGCTCGGGGATGATAATGATGGATGTGATATTTGCAGAAAGATAGTTTTATTTATTTAATCCCAGTTTCTGCAATACAAGATGACATTATATTGAAGACTAACTAAATACAAACACATTTGCTTTTCAATGTGTTTTGATTAACTGTTAAGCAAAGGATTTCCCAACCCAGGTGAATATAAGTGTCGTGTCCAAGAGTGGTTGATTGAGTTTTCGAAAAATTTTAAAATACAACAAACACACCCATTTTTCTCTCTTTTCCCCCACCATTTCTGGCAAGTACCTCTTTATTTTTGACAAGCTTGAGGAGGATAACATTTGCTTGATTATAAGCTCATCCTTCGGATGAGTCCAACTTAGTTTAAGATTCGAACCCTAAGAAGGAGTGGTTCGTTCCTGTTGAAAATTAAACAGGTCCTTTACTGTTAAGTTTTAACGAGTCCGGTATAGGAGAAACTCGGTGTTTTTCAGTTTTAGGGAGTCAGAAGAAAAACTTAAGAAAACTCCATGAGTGTCCTTTTTCGTAAATTTAGTCTCTCGAGCCCGAAAAAGGATAAAATAATGCGGGAGAGAACTCTATTGACCGTATTTAGTCAACGTATACCTTTTTCGTAAATAGTCCATTTCAGTCCGTAAAAAGGGTAAACTTATACTGAAGGGACGACTGTTCATTTACTTTAACGAGTTCGAATAGTCAAGTACTCGGCAATCTTTTCATATTTAGAGAGTCTGAAAAGGGCTTAAAAGAGGACTCCAAGGTTTCGTTTTTTCGTAAAATTTTTGAAAGAGTCCGAAAAAGTGATAAAAGTATGCTCTTTGTTGAAAAACGATCATTTCACCTGAAAAATCATGTTTCTGCACAAAAACTCAAAATATTACACATACCTGTTTAAGATAAGTAAAAATGCTTTCAAAAATACACTTTTTAAAGTGAAAAATAAATAAATTAGAAATTCATTCATTCGAAAAAACTTATAAAAAGGACTTTTTCTATTTCATTTTTACCGTTCAGTTCTAGAGTGAAAAGTTAAAAGCTTTTGGTTAAAAAAGTTCCTGTGAAGATTCTGGAAAATTCAACCGTTGGAATCGAAAATCGTCAGCTCCAGGTAATCCACGACCTCCTTATCTTGTTTTTCATCCGTTTGAAATTCATTTTTAGGCCTTAGTTTGATTTTTTAGGGCAAAAAATGGTTAAAAAATGCGCCCGCGGGGTCCGCAGGTAGGACACAGGTTACCTGCGGACCCCGATTTGTTCTTAACGGGAAAAAATCGTGGGTACCGCACCCGGCGTTCAGCCCGCGTGCAGACCTACGCTCTGTTTACAAAGAGCGGGTGCGGTACCCGCGCGGTCACTTTTAAAACACAGTTTTCTCATTTTTCTGCCAAAATTTTTTAGATAAAATCATTCTAACTTGCCTTATTTTGTATTGCAGGATTAACAAGATGCTTATCTGGCGAGAACGAGAGCACGAGGAAGTAGATGAAGCCGCCATACTCCATTTGCCCACACAAAGGGCATTAAAAGCATGTGGCTTATACAAATTCTGGGCCATCTCTGGCATGAGGGCACAAGTGGAACTCTTAACATGGTTGGTAGACAGATGGCATGTGGAGGACCAGTGCTTCTTCATTGGTGGCCACCGGCTCGAAATTGAGCTGGAGGATATATACTTTTTGACTGGTTTGTCCAAGAGGGGCGAACAAGTATCCTTGTTTGGGACTAGGCCAGGTGGCCAGACTGTCGCTAGTCTTCAACTAGAATTTTGCAATGATCAGGCCAATCCTCGGGACAAACGGATTGACATAAAACATATCATCCGTCCTGAGTTGAAGGTTATAGCATTCACTGTTACCAAACTGTGTGGGAGTGTCGCGCTTCATGTGGCTACCGGTTCCCAAATGCGTGTTGCAGTGGACTATTTTCGCGGCACCATCTTTAACTGGTGTGAAGCTATGTTGGCCAACATAAAAGGCCAACTTACTAGAGCAAAAACTGGGAAACTGAAAAACTTTGGATACGGATCCATCGTCGTTTCTTTTGCTCTGGAGAGGATCCCCCAATTAGCTCCACAGAGTATTGCAGTTGATGCCGGTCAACCTCGAGAACCGAGAATGGTTCGTTGGTCCGCGCTAATGGCCCGTCATGCTATTGAGGGCACTGAGATTGTACGATTCCATTCTTCTTATTTTCGTTGGCTGGATCGCCAAGTTTTCATGATAGAGGATTTTCCGTATGCCGGGATAGATTTCCGCGGTGACAGAGAGATGTCTCTCCCTGCAGGGGAACAATGGGATGATTCAGGTAAAATTATTTTTCAACGTTTGCTAAGTTCTAATTTTTTTTAATTTTTTATCGTCTTAGAAAACTAATAACCAAAAGTTTTTGAATACAGATGTGGGTCCACATCGACCAGCTCATCTTCAACCCTTCGAGAGGAGACAACCAGTTGCTCCCGCACCAGCCCCAGCAGGCCAATCCGCAGAGATTTTGACTGATTTGGAGCATCATCTAGAGCGCTTGACTCTAGATATACTAGAGACCAGTATAGATGACATTCCTCTCAGGCTACAGAGATATGTGATTGGAGTCCCAGGACCTTTCAGGAGGTTCCTATGCAGGGTGGCCCGAGCAGTTGTTTCTTATCGAGATCACCATCAGTGATGGGATGATCGTGTAGACTGATATTTTTGACTTTTGTATTATCATTTTTTCCGATCATAAGGTGTTTCCAGCCTATGATCGAAGACGATGTATATTTTTTTAACACACTCCTATACTATGATATATCACTATTTTGACGGCTATCTGTGTACATATGTGGATGTTGATTGTTTTACTGCTTTTAATTATTGCAAATGTCTATTTATCATACTAGAAGCAATCGAATCTGCTAATGTATTTAAATGTCTTGGAATATGCTGATATTCAATGTAATCAAACTCACGTTCCAAGAGACAAACTCTCAAAAATAACCGTAATAACACCGGATTTCTAATGGTATAAACCCTGTTAAGCTGTAATACAACAAGTTCATAATCCAACCTTACAATCAAACTCCGAATTCCAAATGATATGGACTCAGATAATAACTCAATCACTGCACTATACTCGGCAATGTTATTTGTTGTTTGACTAAGGCTTACCCCATGCATGGATACTAACTCGTCAGAGGGTGAATAGATAACCCAAGCTGCGGAAGAAATGTTCCGTGTACTACGACAAGCACCATCAGCAAAACCAATGTAGGTTTGAAGAGACGTCGACATCTGCAATATCAAGAGTAAAACTCAGATAAGCAGTCATAGTGTCAAAAACACACTTCTAAACTAGGCACACTTTTCTAATCTAAAACACACCAGCAGTAAAGAAATCTAAACTAATAAAAATCTCCACACCTCGTTTAAGCATAATATCGCTTTAGATAAAGCCCATTTCTGGGTTTATCCAAAGGGACACCGTCAAAATATATCAACTCATAGGCCCCTTTTGCTAACTTTCGTTTCACAATGTAAGGACCATGCCACATAGGCACGAATTTCCTAGCTCCTAGCTTGTCGTTAGCTTGATCATAAAGTAAAACTAGGTCTCCTTCTGAAAAATTTCGAGGGGTCACATTTCTATCATACTGAGCTTTTATCCTTTTAACATGAGCCTCATTTGCTATTGCAGCACTTCGTCGATTCTCATCTAATTGGGCTAAGTACAAGAAACGTTTCTCCTCTTCAGACGTAGCTGGAAGTAATTCTACGGCTAACTTTAGTGACGGTATTTCGCATTCAATCGGCAGCACAGCTTCCAAACCGTAGACCAGTTGAAAAGGAGTGAAACCCGTTGATGTTTTGACTGAGGTTCGATATGCCCAAAGCGCTGAAAATAACATGGAATGCCAATTCGTCTTATGAATACCAATGATTCGTTTTATCATGGTGACTAAAACTTTATTAATAGCTTCAACCAGACCATTGGCTTGCGGATAATACGGAGTGGAACTATCGTGGCGCAAGCCAAGCTGTTCTGTCAGTTCAGTCATCATGATATTCCGAAAATGACTTCCATGATCCGTAATAATAGCCTGAGGAACACCGAACCTAGCAATTATGTGATTAAATACGAATGTTGCAGCAGTCTTGCCGTCAGCTGAATATGTAGGCATCGCCTCGGCCCATTTTGTAAAATAATCTACTACGAGAATAATATAGGCATGCCCCCCGGCCGAGTGAGGGTTACATGTGATAAAATCGATACCCCATTTTGCGAAAGGACCAACAGCAATTATAGGGTGAAGAGGAGCGGGTGGCGCACGCATTTTTCGATCAAAAATTTGACAGTTGTGGCATTTCCGAACCGCATAAATGCAATCTTTGAACAACGTTGGCCAGAAATAACCTGCACGCAATATCTTTTGGGCGGTGGCATACCCAGACATATGACCGCCACATGCTCCAGAATGACAGTCATTTAACACCTTTTCAGCTTCTTCATGAGTTAGACAACGTCGGAAAACAGAATCCGCTCCTCGTCGATAAAGTGTATCACCAATGATATTATATTGTTGGGATTGGAAGCGTATTTTCCGTCGCTGAGTTCGTGAAATATCTGGCCGAAAAGATTGGGTTTGGAGATACACAATAATATCCCCATACCATGGATCAAGCGTACTGATAAGAAACAAAGATTCGTCCGCAATGGACTCTTCTGCCACTGTTTCAGTATCAGTAGAGGGGAAATCGCACATAAGTTCCGCAAATACCAAAGATTTCTTTGCCTTGGATTTCTCAAATTCCAAGTCAAATTCCTGCAGGATAACTATCCATTTGGAATATTTGCCCCCTAGCAATTGTTTGGTCAAAATATACATCATAGGGTTGCAATTAGAAATTACCGTGGTTTTACGTAACAAGATGTAATGTCTAAAATGTTGGACAGCTTGAACAGCTGCCAAGGCTAATTTCTCCACATGTGTGTATTTGATTTCAATCGGATGCAGATTCCGACTAAGATAATAAATCACATGTTCATTGTGAGATTCATCTTCCTGAACTAGTACCATCCCAATGGTGGAATGAGAAGCAGCGAGGTACAAAATGTAATCTTGGTTGTAGTTGGGAGGATGCAATAACGGTGCATGGGTCAACGCATGTTTAAGTGCATCAAAAGATCGATCAGCGATCTCGTCCCAAAAGAACGGAATGTTCTGTTTCAACAACCGGGTAAAACCCTTTGTAAGCTCGGCATAGTTAGGAATAAACCTACGTAAAAAGTTTGCTTTCCCCTGCAAACTTTGGAGTTGGCGTAAAGTCGAAGGAGGAGGCAATTTAATGATAGCTTCGACCTTCGAAGGATCGACTCGAATGCCTGCTTTCGAGACAAAAAATCCCAGTAATCGACCCGATTCTACGCAGAAAACACATTTATGCGGATTCAACCTTATCCGATAATGCCTACATCTCATAAAAATTGCTCGTAAATGAGTGGGATGATCGGCCCGACGTAATGAATGAGCCGGTAAATCATCGAGATATGGCTGAACAATGTGCTTAATGTCATGAAATGCATAAGACATAGCCCGTTGAAAAGTTGCTCCAGCGTTCTTTAGTCCAAAAGGTAGTTTACAATAGGCAAACGTTCCCCACGGACAAATGAAAGTTGTTTTAGGTTGATCTGCAGGGAGTATGTTTATTTGATTGTAGCCGGAAAAACCATCCATGAAGGAAAATAATTCACTGCCAGCACAATCATCGATTATTTGATCGATATAGGGAGTTGGATAATTATCTTTTGGACACGCTCGATTAATATCCCTATAATCGATACATACTCTTATCGTTCCTTGTTTTTTAGTCACAAGAACAATATTCGATACCCAATCCGTTAAGGGAATTGGATAAATGAATCCTGCTCGAAGTAATTTTTCAACTTCAGCTTTTATAGCAGCAGCTTTTCTAGGATGAATTTGACGTAATCGTTGACGAACAGGTTTAGCATCCGGGTAAGTCTTGATTTCATGTACTACGATCGATGGATCAATTCCTGGCATTTCTTCATAAGACCAGGCAAACACGTCACGGAATTCTTGAAATAGGGCTCTATAAGTCTGAATTTCTTCATCTGTACAACAAGCACCTATATGAATGTTTTCAATTATTCTTGGTTTTACTGAAATGTCAATTGGAACCGTTCTAGATATATTTTCCAAATTTAACTCAGAATCAGGATTTTGCAATGGATTATGAGGTTCCTTGGCATATTCAGCAGTAAAAATTGAAGCGAAATCATTTTCAAAATGATCTAATTCAGGTAAAAATGAAGACCGGTGATGTAGATCTTCCCATGGTAAATCATCAACAGACAAAAACTCACGAATTTGCTCATCTGTATGAACAATTTCAGGAAATGTCGTTGTAACTGAACTAGATATAGAAAGCGATTCCTCTTGGATCCCATTCATTGGATCAATTTTGGTTGAAGAGGAGTCGGAAAAAGACTATACAGCCTGGTACGCAATTTCAAATGGACTCAAAGGCATCACGCCGTCAAATGAATCTATTTCGGATTCGGAAGGTACGATCCAAGGATCATCAAACATAACAGTGTCTGACGAACTCATATGAATATTTGCAGTAGAAGGCGATACGTTAGGAGGAGGAAAGGAAAATTTTCCTAGTAAACCAAAATCTTTAATCAAACCCACTCCAACATCCTTATAAGGGATAGCCGTTTTACCAACATGCTGGATTGTTTCTGTAGAGGCTGGGTCGGACGAGAAATAAGTTAACTGATCTATTGTCATGATCTTTCCTTGATATGGAAATTTTATGAGTCGAAAGACCGAAGAGACAATAGCAGTCATAGCATAGGACCAACTACGACCCAGAAGAAGGTTGTAATCTAGAGGGGCATCAACCACTTCCACATCTAGATTAACAATTTTACCTTCGACCCCTATGGGCAAATCCTGCAAAATACCAAAAGGTTGAAAACCTCGACCATCAAAAGCTTTTAGAATCGTCGGATATTGGTTAAGTGTAGGAGAACCAAGATATTTCCAACACTGAATCGACATAATACACGTTGAAGCTCCCTCATCAATCACAATCCGAAAAATAGGTATGTTTTTTACTAACACTGGAATCTGGAAAGCCATTTGGTGCGGAAGACGTGGTGTACTATTTTCTAAATCGAAGATTATAAGGTTAGAATCCTGAACATCAACAGCTCCTATGGCAGACAATAATAATTTACGCTGTGCTGGACACGATTGCAGCACTTTCAAAGCCGACATTGCTGAAGGAGAAACAGCTAAATCTTCAACAATGTTGTAATTCTGAGCAGCTCTCGCATGTGGATTGAAAGCTGATTTACGAAGAACACCTTTAGCAGGCGGTTTGATTATCAAGTCTAGATTTTGTTTCTCGATCTATAGCGGACCGGAAACAGGAGGAGTTGTATTTGATGCATTCGCATTAGAAGACTCTCCTTCTTTGCCATCAACGGGATTCTTAGAACCGTAATATTGCGATCGCTTCGAAACCCTAACATGAGACATCATCATAATAGGCTCTTCTAAAGTAGTCGAGGAAGAACCAATCATCTTACTATCTTGAATTGGAAAAGGATCCTTCAAGACAGCAGGTTGTTGCAATCCTTTAACGAGTTTCGTAACTTCCTCTCGATATGGACATTCTTTCGTGAAATGATCTTGTTCACAAATGAAGCAAGGATAGCGAGGTTTACGTTTCTCGTCATTGGATTCTTCTTTATCTGTTTTCTCTTTCGAATTCTTCTTGTTTTTGTTCCTCCCCTTCTTTTTACCACCGGATTTTGATTTTGCCGTAGACGTTTCAACGACATGAATGTCGGCGGAAACTTCGGGAGAGGATTCTCCTTTTGGGGAATCAAGTAAAGTTATAATTGGAGAAGAATTCTTTGAGGATTTCTTCTTACTTTTAGAACTAAATGTACCAATCATACCGTCAGCGGCATGAGACCCTGAAGGAGCAGCAGCTATTTGACCTTGTTTGGGAAGATCAGGAATTTTCTCATGAAGAGTACCTGACTGCGTATAGACGAGGTCTAGGTACTGAGCCTGAGCAATTACTTGCTCTTCAGTAACAACACCAACCTTAGCTACATCTTCAGTGATCTTGGGCAACAATGATTTAACAAACCATTCTGCCAAAATTTGATCCGGAATATAAACTTTCACCAAACGTCGTCTACGTCGCCATTCATGAATATGATCAGAAATATACGTGGACGTAGATTGTTTTAGCGAAGTTAATAATTCTGTGCCATTGTCGTATCTGACAGGCAACTGGAAATGAGTCAAGAAAGACGTTGCTAACTGACTGAAATTATGAAATGAGCCTCGTGGCAACTCAATGTACCATTTGGCTGCAAGACCTATGAGGGTTCTTTGGAAAAGACGTAAGCGAATCGAATCATCAATAATTGAATTAGATGCACACCAAAGGTGATAAGTCATAACATGATTCGATGGATCCTCTCCTGACTTACCTTCAAATTTTGGTATATCACTGGGCAACTTATGAGGCATTGACGGCCAGTTCTGATAATAGAAAATAGGATCATTAGTAAGGCGCGTCAAATCTGGTAAATCCAAAGTTGCGATGAACGGTAACTGACGGTTAGGGTCACGAAAACCTTGAGAAGCCAAAGCAGATCCAGGAGGCGGATACCCAGGATAACTAGGAATTGGATTAGCATTGGGTATCGTATAACCTCCCGGATAACCAGGATGAATCGGACCATACTGAGGTTGTTGATAAGTATAACCAGGGTATGGCTGATAGCTCGGATTCTGAACATAGGGATCGTATTGCGGCTGTCCTTGGTATGGTTGATAAGTAAACTGAGGTTGACTCGTAACAACCGTACTTGTACCGGATTGTCCTGCAGGCATCTGAACTGTAATCTGAACCGAGGGTCCCCGACCGAGGTACGCAGACTTGAGGGGATTTGGTACCTGGACATGTGGACAGTCAATCCCTAGGCTGCATACCTTAAACAACGTGTAACAAGTCGAATGTACGCGTGCCAGGGCCATGCAGCTTGGCGAGTCCGAGGTGTACTAGGCTCACCGCTCGAACCGAATCAGCATGTGGAGTTTGAATAATTGCTGAACAAAGCCGCCGGGGTTGAACCAGAAACCAATGGTTGACCAGGTTGATAAGGTAACTGCACAGTAGGCTGCAAAGGCTATTGATATTGGGATGGATCCCACACCATCATTCCGGGGTATTGTCCCGTAGAAGGTTGAACGTAAGGACCAAAACCTGGTTGAACGTAGGGTTGATAATAAGGTAAAGTTCTGGTTCCTTGAACAGATGGTTGACCAGAAGGCTGTTGGTAACCTTGCATTGGGTACTGCCCTTGAGGTTGATAACCTTGAGGCACGTACTGAAGTTGGGGTTGTTGAGGACCCTGAGGAGCATATTGAGTTTGGGGTTGACCTTGAGGAATGTACTGTCCTTGAGGTTGATAACCCCGGGGTATGTACTGTCCCTGGGGTTGCCCCCCAAAATAATATGGATCCACAGTTTGTCCTGGGAAAAAGCTACCTTGAGGTTGTGCCCCGGGTGGTAACTGACTACCTTGAGGTTGCCCCCCAGGCGGTAATTGACTACCCTGAGGTTGCCCCCCAGGCGGTAACTGAGTTCCCTGAGGTTGGCCCCCAGAAGGAAACTGACTGCCTTGAGTTTGAGGATTGGGAATATTACCAGACATCATAAAATTTGCTCTGCGTTCGATGTTTCAATTTTAAGTCCGTCAAGACCAGATGATAACACGTTTTCGATGGGTTGAGGAGTTGCTCCCGAGAAAGTACCAGACAAAGACTGATATCCCGAAGGAACAGAAGGACCACCATGTAAAAATGATTCAGGCGTTTGAGAAAACATGGATGACTCTCCAGCCATAATAGATGACGGAAAATATCCTCTGGGTGTAGGATGAAATGGAACTCGAGGTGGATAAAAAGCAAGACCCGGATTCTCTAAAAAATCAGTTAAAGAGAGATACCAGGGATTAGTTCGAATGGGGCTGTAGAAAATAGATTCACGCTCCCTAAGATTTAACGATTGAGGGGATTTGGGAAGAGATATGTCTTCGTCTGGATTAGTAAGTTCTTCAATAGAAATAAGTCCAAAGGGAAGATTTTCTGTAATGATATTCCTTACCCTAGGTGAACCTGGATCGCTAGAAGTTGGTGAGATAAATCCTGAGGATGTTTCTAACACAGAAGATTCAGTTTCAGGTTCAGAGATTTCAGGTTCGTCAGATAATTCACCAGAAGGAGAAATATTTTCAGTAACTTCAGAAACTGAAATCGGTTCTTGAATGTATTCTGTTGTAGGTATTTGATGATCAGGATGTATAACTATAGCAAAGCTTTCAACTTCTGTTGACCTAAGTCTACGGCTACTGTGTGGTACCAGAGCTCGAAGCCCTTCAAGTTGACCTGGTGAATATTCAGGAGGTTTCCCTTGTATTCTCCGGGATTGTCTCGGCAATTCCGCCACGATGAAAAATTATCTAATCACACGCAAACAAAGAAAAATTTCAATGAAAACACCTAAAGTCTCTAAGAAACAAACAATTGAATCACTCGCTTAAAAATCTAAGAGTTCAAACCACACACAAACAAGTAACTTTCCGTACTAAAATCACTAGTTGGTGATGAAATCCAACTTAGTAGAGTTTTAACATGAAAAGGGCGGTTGGAACAGTTACCCCGACAACCTGCTTAATGAAATAGACTGGCACAAGTTTCTTCACATAACCATCTCGAGTGAAGAGAACCCCCCAGAGAGTCCAAGTGAGTCTAGTCGACGTCTGTTCCAGGTACAGTGGGATCTTCCCTCCACCGTCACCTTAAGGAAGAATCCTAAAGATTATGGTCACTAAGGTTACCAACTGAAACAAATATACCTGGGGGAACAGTCTACGATCCGACACACACGCAAGGGAAGAGTAACAAAGCTCAATCCCCTTGAAGGCTCCTTGAACAGAATCCAAGGTTTACCGACAAGTGACCCCTGGCTCCTCGACAATGGTCTATTCGAGGTTTACCGTTTTTAATACGTGTATATCTTCTATCATTCCCAATGAGGAAGGATTGATTACCCCACTGGTTCAGATATGATCTCGTGCTTAACTCCTTTAAGAGGAGCTTCCCAGAGCATACATGCAACAACTGGAATTCTTCCTACCGCAAGATATGTCTACTTGTTTGTTTTAGCCATCTTGGAGAGTTAATTACTCCCTACTCCAAGATACTAGCCTAAGCTATGTTGGTGATAAGAGCCCTAGAAATAAAAAGATTACTAGATGAATTTTAGTTAAGCGTTACTTTTAAGAGTTGTTTCTTAAGTCAATGGGTGCGGAAATGAAACTTTGAATGATGTGAAGACTCGACTTCCAAAAAACACTAAAATGCACCTATGATGATATTCAATTCTTTTTCTTTCAATGAACTTTCTATCTAAAGAAAGAGTTAGAGAATGCAATCCTTTAAATTCCTTCTTTAAACATGAAAAATAGTTGAAAGAAAGTATTTTGTCTTTTCAATAAACTATCAAAGCTCACAAGAAAAATCCTTTTCTTTTCCAAACTAGAAGCTACAAAACAATTTTTATTCGAAAGAAAGCTACAAAAACTAAAACTACTCAAAACTACAAAATCTAATCTTGAGATCTATGATCTAAATTGAGTAAAAGCTTTTTAGATTTTTTTTTATGAATGTTTCCCTTAGTTGTTCAGCAAACTAAGAATCTATTCGTTCAGATAACAAACAGATCAAAAACACTCAAAATATGTTTTTACAAAAATGAAATTCAAAACTTTGAACCAAGTTTTTTCGAAGATTTGCAAAGAAACAAAAGGCTTAATTTCTCAATATAGGATGTTTTCACAATCAGGTCGGATTCAAAAGACAAAAAGAGATCAATGTAATCTGAGATACTGCAAATTGTCAAAATTTCGAATCACTACAAAGACCATTCGGAAAAACAATCCAATCAGCAAAATCTTCTAGAAAATCATCAAAACATTAACACTGTTGGAGTTCATTCACAAAGAATTCTTGATAGACACAATAACCAGTCTGGGCAGAAACCAAAGATCTAAAAATAAACTAGGAAAAGAAACTTAGAGATTTTCTAAAATTTTTACAGGGTCCGCAGGTAACCAATATTGACAGGTGCGGTCCCCCACTGTATTCTCTAAAGAAAGTGCGAACCTGCCCGCACTGTCAAAGTAATGCAGAGTGCGGTCCTAGGAAAAATTATAGAAAAACTCAAAATACTTCTAAATTTTCAAAAACGGGGAAAATCTAAAGTACCCAGACAAATGTGTATCAATCAAAAACCAGGAAAAAACGTTTCCTCAAGTCAAAAATAAAAGAGAACCAAAAACAACAAGTTCTTCCCCAGTGGAGTCGCCATTTTGTTGTGTAGATTAATCCGTCTTGCGGACAAGACCGATCTCTCTAGTACAAAAGGTAACTAGCAACAAACAGCCAATTATACTAATCTCTCTCTAAGCATATAAGATTTATAAAAACACTATATAGGTGTAAGGCCTACCTTATGTCCAACGCTTGCTTGATTTCGTTGAAGTCCTTCCCGTGCACTGAAAGAACGTTCCTCGTGAATCTGCAGTCACAAACAAGCAAAAATATTACGCAGCACCTGTATAGACATTATTATAAACCATACTTATCATAATGATCAAGGAATTTATGAAATAAACCATGAATCGACAGTTTAATGAGAGAAATGAGTATATTTGTATTAACTTCAAATATAGAAAACCTTTACAACCTGTGCCTTGATGTTGTGCAGGTCCTCCTGGGGTCCGAAGCAGGAATCTCTTCTAATTTGACAAGCATTGCACTCTTTGAACCAAGACAACTAGAGATGAGTGATTAAACTTCACAGAAAGAGTGATTTAACCTCACAGAAAGTCTTAGTTAATTGAGACTGAATCTCAACAGCATTTCAATTCAAATATCTTAAGCTTGAACTCCCTTTGAGGTTACCCAAGGCCTCTTTTTATAGTGGAAAAGAGGAGGTTTCTTGTTCCAAATATGAAGGGATAGAATCCTCCTTCAAAGGGATTAGCTCCTTACATCAATGGGTTAGCTCCATCAAGTGAGGGATGCATGAACCTTCTCAAAGCGTATCCATTCCCGAAAATTCCCATCTAGAATCTTCTAGAATTCATCTGAAATTCACTTTTTATATTTACTTTCTCGCCTTTTTATGTTTTACAGAGGTCCGCACCCATAACACAAGGAACATGCGGTATGGTTCCGCAGGCAGGCTGAACTTTAGGTGCGGGACCGCAGGGAATGCATAGAGAAAGTGCGATACCAATTCTTAGGGGATTTTAGGGACTTTTCTCTGATTTTGAAGCTTGACATGAGAAGCTGGTATGTTAGACTTGCAAAAGGAGGAAGTATGAGTAATGATAAGCTCATACTCATGGTAAAATGTCAGG